>APFE030164681.1:0-12512 GCA_000404065.3 Pinus taeda | reverse complement strand
TCTCTGCTGAACTTTGAAGATAAAAGAAGATTTGATCAAAGGGTTTCCCCACACATTGTGGGGTTTGTCCCTGGCTTGCGCCATATCTTGTGTCCTCTTGCCTTGGCTTGTCTTCTACGTTTTATATTTATGTTCTATCTGCAGTTTATCTTAATGCTGATGTGATTGCCAACTATGAAAATTTAAATAAATTGCTCTCGCATAGAACATACCTAAACTTAACAACTGGGACCTTCTTCATGATTTGATTATTCTTCCTCCCTAGTGCCTTCCTCTTCAAATATAGGAAGTTCATCATCAAAGTCCATCAGAAGATCCTTTGATTTCTTAAATGTAATACTTTCATCAAATATCACATCTCAATTAACTCCTTCCTTTATGTAGATCCTATAGGCCTTAGAAGAATTAACGTAGCCAACAAATGTTCCCTTCATGCCTGAAGGATCCAATTTCTTTCTCTTGTCCTTCAGTATATGAATATAGACAGGACAACCAAAAATTAGGAGATGGTCCATGCTTGGTTTATTCCCAATGAATGCTTCTTCGAGAGTCATGTTATCTAGTGACCTGTGGGGACTTCGATTTTGAATATATATAGTTGTCTTAGTAGCTTCACCCCACAGAAATTTCGGCGAATCTTGATCATGTAACATGGATTTTACTCTTTCTTCAATAGATCAATTCTTCCATTCTACAACTCCATTTTGTTTGGGATTTAATGGGACTATCAATTCCCTCTTAATCCCATATTTCTTACAGAAGGCTATGATTTCCTTTGATGTATATTCTCCTCCATTATCAGACCTTAATATCTTGATTCTCCTTTCTATAAGGTTCTCTACTTCAGCTTTGAATTCTTTAAATTTGACGAATACTTCATCCTTGGATTTCATCAAATAAACCCAAGTTTTCCTTGAATGGTCATCAATGAATGTTACATAGTATAGAATCTAGATGACCTCCAAGGCTTTAGAATCATAGGACCACAGGCATCGAAAATAATGAGATCCAATATTTCTTTTGACCTCGAAGCACTGATTTCAAATGGTCTCTTAGTATTTTCACCTAATGCACATCCCTAACATACTCCTTCATGATCTTCCTTGAGTTCGAGGATGCCATTTACCATTGTATTTAGAGATCGTAAGATTTTGTAGTGAGGGTGACCAAATCTTCTATGGCAAAACTTCATGGGCTAACTATAATGTGAACCAAAGCTTGAGTGAGGGGAGTTAGTAATATATAGAATCTTCCTTCACGGATCCCAATCATCTTTGAATTTTTGATACCAGAGCTTTTGTCCCATACTACAACCTTTCCATCTATGAAAGAAATTTTGTCACCCTTGTCTTCTACACATGAAATGGAATGTAGATTCTTATGCAAACCTGGAACAAACGGGAATTGTTGAGATGAATATTTCCTTCATTCTCCAAATCTAGCGAGGTTGATTCAATTCCACTCACAGGGTAGCTCTTCTTGTCTCCAAGCTCAACAGAGTAAGAAGATTTTCCTCTTAACAATGTTTTTAGTTGTTTGTGTTGACCAATCATATGTCTTGATGCTCCATTGTCGATCACCCAAATATTCTCATCGTCAAATGTGCCATTAAGTACTGACAATAGTCCTTTGTCCTTTGTAGATGTCTTGGTCATATCCTTCTTGAGAGAAAATAGGAGATCCCATAATTCTTTGATGCTCTTCTTGAAAAGACTTGCCACCATTGTACACTTCTTCAATGTAGTAGAGATCTTCATCATGCCCTTAGCCAACCTTAGCTCTAATACCATGTTGAGAAATATATAGGGCAGTAGTTAGGATGATTTCTCTTTTCTTGATAACTGCTTGTGATATCTTTTTACTTCTTCTTACTTATTAGCTTCTTCTCTTAGTATTATGTTCGTTCTTATCATCATGCCAAAACAAGAAGAACTATAGTACACAAGAACACAAAATATAAGATGCAAGCCAAGGCCAAAGCCTCTCAACTTGAGAGGAAAACCCGTAAATCTTTTCTTTTCTTATAGATTCTTCAATTGACGAATTCCAAGACCTCTAGACCAAGACCAATACCCTTCCAAGACCAAGTCCGACCTTTCCCGTTGATGTGCTTCCTTTGTCCAAGTCAAACCCAATCAAATATCTTCCAGCAGCACAATTTCGACCCCCAGCTACAGAATTTTGGCCTCCACTGAAGGTCTGAAATTTTCGAACCCTTGCAACTACTATTACATCCACACTTGTGATTGAAATTTAGCCTTCCAAATCTTCCGAGCCACTTCACTTGACTTGCTTCCTTGTCTAGGGCTAGTAGGTGACCTATTAAGCCCTTCTTCTAGCAATTTTGATCCTCTACCAAGCCGACTTGGTCTCGAAGGGTATTTTGACACTTTCAAATACAAAAATAATTCTCTTTACAAGTTACAATGTGCCCGATGGGGTCTTCAACTTATGAAGATGGCTCTTTTGACTTCTTGACCTAGGACAAACCCTTGAAGCACTCAATGGGTGCTTCACGTCTAAAATAAAAGACCTTGAGCATGAAACCCATGCTCCAAAAATAATAATAATTTTTCTTTCATTTTACAATATACAAGAATCAAAAGTACATTTCATATATATGAAGACTGAACCTAGTTACACATTTTTCAACAAGACTCAGGGACCGACTAGAGTTTGGGTGATTTGGTGAGCCTTGGAAGGTGCGCACCGCAGAGGGACTGGCAAGTCACAAAGAAGAAAGTACCACTTGGGTTCTCGAACTAACCGGAGACTTGTGCTGAGAATTTCTTGGCTCACCATGAGGTGCCCTAAAAGGTGGGCATAATAGAGGGACTCCCAGGTCCCAGAGAACAATGTGCCACTTGGGCCCAGGTTCGGGGAAGCAAAGCGTAGTGGTTGGAATCGTCACTGTTGGGTTGGTGCCTTGGCCACGGATATGCTATTTATTGGTATCGTTTCATGTGGAGTTGGAGCCCTACCTCAAGGGTGACCTACGATTGAGAGTTTATGAACCGTAAGGTCTATGGTTGGGAGGAATGTCAGAGATCTGTAACCTGCAGCAACATTCACAAATAAGTATTTGAGAACTAGTTTTATGTTTATTCCACTGCATTTACGTATGGTTCTATAATCTTGTGGTTAATTGTGCTCGATTTGTGTATTGTGATTAAACTGTGCTTATATTTCTGTTTATGCTCTGAAACAATGAAAATCGTTAAATGTATTTGGTCAAAATATATATATATATAGTTTAATTTTTGCCTAGGATTTTGAGTGTAAAAGTAAAATTCTAAGGTGTGTTTGAGTGGCATTGCCCAAGATGGCTGGAGACATTACAATTAAACATCATAAACTAGTATTCTTTGAATTGTACAAAGAGAACTCAATTGGCTTTATTTAATATTAAATTTATTAACAACCAAGTTCATTATGAACAATTGATTTATTTGCTTGAAAATTTTGAAAAATTTCACACGTGCAAGAAGGCAAATAAATGTGATCACTCTGCCTTAAACCAGCACAATCACACAAGGGGGGATCTTAACCCAAATAAATGTGGTTACTTTTCCTCAAACCATCACAACCATTAAGGGGGAAGGACCATGCACCCTCATGATATGAGGGTTATGTATCTTAGCCCCAATGAGAAGGATCAAATATAGGTTATTTCCCCTCTACCAATATTAATGGCTAGTAGTCACATTCGTAATTGGAGTGGCAAAATAGAAGAACCATAGAAAGTGCATGTGAATAAGGTCTTGAAAATGGGAATAATTAAATGGATTCATTATTCTTATGCATTTGTTGTTTTTGTTGCATGCTTTTATCTCCCTGTTGTTTGGTAAAAGATCATGTTCCTTTTAGTTGTTGTATTCTTAAATTATTTTGAGGGTGTTGCTTAGATATAGCAATGCTAATGCCTGGGGTAATGAGAACATTATAAAGCAACAAAGCTTGGACAAGTGGCTACCAGAAGTGGTCACGCCTATCATGAGTATAGGAGAGCAAACATGTGTGGGACCTCCACCTCAAACCAACATGACAAAGTAGGGTGAAGAACCACGCAACTTCGTGGTATGACAATGATGGATCTTAACACCAAGAGAAGGCTTACAAATCGTTTCACCCTCTACAGAAATCACAATATTGTGTGAAAAGGCAAGATGGAAGAATCCTAGGAAGTGCCAAGTAAATAAGGTGTTGAGAATGAAGAGAAAGCCATGGCTTCGATCTTCTAATGTATTTGTTAGAGACCCTATCTATTTTTAGCCAGTCTATGTTCCTAGGTTTTCTGAGCCTTGGTCTCAAGACAAGTTAGTGTGTGGACTTAAGCCCAATGAAAATTGATTTAGGAATGGAAAAAGAATATGTAGGATGAAGCATGAGGTTTCGTCTCAATATAGGTTAGTGTGTGAATTAAGGCCCAACTAATGTTGATTGAAGAATGGTAGAAAAATGTATGTAGGATAAGGGCTAAAGGGAGTTGTTCGAGTGAGGTCAAAGTTGGATGCACTCTTTCCTAGCCTTCTAGCCTCTAGGAAGCGATATTTTTTATGTCCTTTATATTGCCTAACTGTGATAAGTTCTTGTCAAAGATGCATTCCACTATGATAGAATGATGGAAGAAGTCCATGATGCTTTTGGCTCCTTCATAAAAACGTGAAGCAACCATATAAAAAATTGTAGATAAGATGGGGCTAAAAGGACAAATGCATCATGTTTTAATGATAATGTTGAGATTGCAATGCACACATAAGAAACCCACACTCTCCAATGGAACAAAGCGCTTAGTACCCCTCCCAATTATAGATGAAAACTAGTATGGTCATAACTTGGATTGAAAAAATTGCTTTGTTTCATCCATATCTACAAACTCTCTACTCAATGCAAGTTTTCCTGAAGCAACAATATAGAAAGTTGTAGATATTATGGGGCTAAAAGGACAAATGTCTCATGTTTTAATGAAAATGTTGAGATTAAGAAACCTACACTCCCCAGTGGCACAAAGTGCTTAGTACCCCTCCCAAAAGTAGATGAAACTAGTATGCCATAACTTGGATTGCACGAAGTGTTTAGTACCCCTCCCAAATGGAGATGAAAACTAGTATGCTTAGTAGCCCTGCCAAGTCTAGATGAAAACTAGTATGCCATAACTTAGATTGCATAAAGTGCTTAGTACCCCTCCCAAATGTAGATGAAAACTAGTATGTCATATCTTGGGTTGAAAATTTTGCTTTGTTTCATCCATATCTATAAACTCTACTCAATTAGAAGAAAGTTTGGCTTTTATGCTTGAAGATTCAAATTACCTTTCCTTTACCCATATTTCTTATAATAAATTTACCCATATTGACTATAATAATTTTACATGAGCACACATGATATAAGAAGCAACAAAAGAGTTTAGTTAAAACAAAATGGAACCTCATACATACCTCTTTCATCTTTGCCCATTCAATCTTCTGAATTTTCATCAGCCCTAAATCCACAATATGTGTTGTTAAGGCTTGCCTTAATTTAAGGCACTCATAGAACCCAAAAAAGAAACCAAGAACAAAGGTTTATAAAACAAAAAACTATAAAAACAAGAAAGCAAAGATGAAAAACAAAATACCAAACCACAATTTAGCATGGCCATGCTCAGAAATGTAAAAAAATAACATTAGTTGTAAAAAACAAAGGAATAGCAAAATTTAGAAGCAACAATAGCAACAAAAAAAATGAAAATAAGAAAAACAAAATAAACAAAGAAAAATAATAGACATACTTTTCTTTACAATCCTAAAATGCATCTACAACCAATCAGGGATATCCTGCACATTAAAAAAATAGAAGAGTGTTAAATAGAGACAATAAAATTTTATGCAAAATATTAAGTATATACCAAATATCTTTGGAGAAATATAAAACAAAGACCAACATGAGGATTTCATAGCATAGCATGGATTTTGCACCAAAAGAGAACCCACCTTTACTACTACCTCTTCACTATAATGTAGTGTTGCTACATAGATATTTCAATAGTTTCATCAATCAAATTCATAACACAATCAAAAATAACTCACCATCCACCTTCACCTCTACACTCTCCGTCATTGCCACCATCTTCCTTGCATGAAGATATTTCACTCATTTCATTAGTGCACCTCCAACTTTGCTCATCCTTCTTTATCTACATTGCATTGCATTCGTAAATAAATAAATCACAAATGATATGTGATACCTCTATATTAAACAAACGCACATGGAATCATACATACCTCCTCATCTTGAGTTGTGTTCTTCATTGAAAGCACAAGTAGAATCTACACCAGCCTTTAGACTTGTCTTTATTTCTCCATTGCCTAAAACCAACAAAAACCAAACTAGAAAATATCAAATATCATGAGAGATATCAAATAGAAACTAAAACAAAGTATGAGAAATCTTAAACAAAGAACAAAACCCTTATAAATAATGATATGCAAAAGCACATCTTATGTAGAGGCCAAAAATCGTAAACCCTAAATAGATAGGTAACAAGGATAACCATCTATGCAAAACATACATGGGTCTTGCACCATAACATAACTCCTCCATCTCTACTTTTTTCTCATCTATAGTGCATCCCACGTCTCTCTCACAAAAAGATATTTAGTAGTTTCATTAGCATTCAACCTTACTATACATGCATTTCATCGTATTCATAAATAAATCACAAAGGATATGTGATGCCTTTAAATTAATCAAACACACGTGGAGTCATACATACCTCCTCATCTTGAGTCGTGTTCTTTATTGAAAGCATAAGTAAAATCTACAACAGCCTTGAGACTTGTCATAAATCAGAAATGATATGTGATGCCTTTAAATTAATCAAACACGAGCGGAACCATACACACCTCCTAATTTTGAGTTGTGTTCTTTAATGAAAGCACAAGTACAATCTACAACAGCCTTGAGACTTGTCTTTTTTTCCATCACCTAAAACCAACAAAAATCAAACTAAAAAATATTGAATATAGAGTATAAAATCTTATGAGAGATATTCAAAAGAAACTAACATGAAGTATGAGAAATCTTAAACAAACAACAAAACTCTTGTGAATAAATATATGCAAAATAAACACATCTTATGTAAGGCCAAAAATGGTAAACCTTAAATTAATAAGTGAGCAGAACCGTCTATGCCAAACATACCTGGGTCTTGTCTTGGACCGCAACTCCTCTGCCTCTACTTTTGCCTCATCTATAGTGCATCCACGTCTCTTTCACAAAAGGATATTCAATTCATTAGCATTCAGCCTTACTTACATGCATTGCCTCTAAATTTAAATATACACACGATATAATTTTAAAGCAACAACTGAGTTAATTTAAAACACCATGGAATTATAAAATTATGTAGACAAAAGCAAGCGATACATACCTCTCCCTTACCTTTTTCCTCTACATGTGTGGAATTTGCATCAATTCTAATCCCACAATATGAGATACTAGGTATTCCATTAATTTTCCCACCCATTGAATAACAAAAAAAAAAATGCAAGAAGAGATATCAACCACGATATTTTGTGATAAATATTATGCAAAAACTGAAATATCAAATACACAAAATATCTTGTGACAAATGTGAAGCAGCTTCCCATAGTATTGAAATGAGAAAATATCCATGTTGGAACTAAACGAGAACTCACCTTGTACCTTTGCAATCTCCAACACTTCTCCATGTCTCTCACACAAAAAGATTTCAGTAGTTTCATTAGTGCTCCTCCACCTTCCTTTACCTAGATTTGTATTGCACTCACGATACAAATAAATCTCAAATAATATAGAATACATTTAATTTAAACATACGCATAAAATCATACCCACCTCCTCCTCCCGCTTAGTCTTCCCCTTCACCAAATGTACCTATGCAATATGCACCATTCCTAGGACCTGCCCCTATATCTCCACTTCCTAATTCCAACAAAAACCAAACAATAAAATATTAAATGAAAACCAAAAAAGTTCTAAGACAAACAACACAAATCTTATGAGATATATTAAACAAACATTGAAAAATATTGTAATAAATCTTAATAATAATCCAAGACCAAAAAAAATATCGGTAATATTATGTAAAAGCACATTTAATTCACTGACCAAAACTCATAAACCTAAATATGGAATGGGGGAGAAGAACCATTATATTTAAAATAAGAAGATAAGCATATCGAAACCAAAAGAGAATTCACCCTCAACATTTGCACTCTCCTACACTACTCCAAGTCTCTCTTACACAAAATATTTAAGAAGTTTCAACATTTTTCCTCCACCTTCGTTCGACCACCATCCTTTACCTGCATTTGCACTAGATCCAATAAATAAGAGAATTCGAAATAATAGAAGATGCATATAATTTAAACAAAAATACATCTTATGCTACAAAAAGTTGAAAACCCCAAATTCGTAAGAAGGGTGGAGAACCATGGCATATGAACCAAGAACTAGGAGGACTTTATAGTAGAACATACATGTTACATGAGCGTTGCACCAAAAGATAACTTACCCTCTACCTTTGCTTTTAATTTTGCTATAGTGCTCCACGTCTCTCTCACACAATAGTATCATTAGTGTTCATTCACCTTTCTTACTTAGTGTTGCATTTAATTTCAACAAACACATGATATAAGGATGAAGCGACAAAACAGTTAAATTAAAATGGGCATCAAACAACATAATTATGTAGTAACAAAAAAGTAAATTCCCTTTATACATACCTTTTTTGCCTTTGCCCATAAACAAGTAAATTCCCCAACTACATACCTCTTCACCTTTGCCCATAAACAATTAAATTCCCCAATTACATACCTTTTCACCTTCGCCCACTACACTTGTGGACTCCACATCAACCCTCCACCCACATTATGAGTTGTTAAGGTATTTCTAGATTTCTCCACCCATTCAATCAAAAAAATAAGAAAAATAACTCAAAAGGCACCAGCAAAACAAAATACTAAACCACAAATTAGAATGGCCATGCTCATAAATTCAAAGATATAAGAACCACAACAATTAAAAAAAATAAAAAACAATACCAAAAAATATGACCAACAATTAAAACAAAATAAAAAATAACAGAAAAAGCATAAAAAGACAAATAAGAGTATACTTTACAACCCCAAAAAGTGTCCATGGCCAACCAAGGAAACCCTGCACATAAAAGAAAAGTGTTAAGTGGAGACGCGAAAATATTATGAAATAGAGATAAAAATATCTTATCAAAAATCTTAAATAGAGACCAAATATCTTATGAATAATCTTATGCACCAAAAGGTATATCTTAATCAAACACCAAAAATCATAAACCCTAAATAAGTAAAGAGGGAAAAGAACTATATTGTTTGCAACGAGAAGATTTTGTAGAAGATTATGAATGGATTTTGCACCAAGAGAAAACTTACCTAAAATATTATGAAATAGAGATAAAAATATCTTATCAAAAATCTTAAATAGAGACCAAATATCTTATGAATAATCTTATGCACCAAAAGGTATATCTTATTCAAACACCAAAAATCATAAACCCTAAATAAGTAAAGAGGTAAAAGAACTATATTGTTTGCAACGAGAAGATTTTGTAGAAGATTATGAATGGATTTTGCACCAAGAGAAAACTTACCTCCACATTTGTATCTGCACTCCACTATAATGTCTCTCTCAATTAAAATATTTCAGTAGTTTCATTAGTGATCCTCTGCATAAGTGTCCATGGCCAACCAAGGAAACCCTGCACATAAAAAAAAAGGTGTTAAATAGGGCCAAGAAAATATTATGAAAAATATTAAATACACAAATATTGTGAGAAATATGAAATAGAGATAAAAATATATTAACAAAAATCTTAAACAAAGACCAAATATCTTATGAATAATCCTATGCACCAAAAGATACAATTTATTCAAACACCAAAAATCATAAACCCTAAATAAGTAAAGAGGGAAAAGAACTATAGTATTTGCAGCGAGAAGATTTTGTAACAGATAAGAAAACTTACCTCCACATTTGTATCTGCACTCCACTGTAATGTCTCTCTCAATGAAGATATTTTAGTAGTTTCATTAGTGATCCTCTGCATTCTTTTAACTATATTTCATTGCACTCGTAATTAAACAAATGACCAATAATGTAAAATCCTTCTAATTTAGACAAACACATGTATGTGACCATAGATACACCACAACATTCACCGTTACCCAATACATCTATGAAATCTTCGACCATTAGGACCTACATTATAATCTCCCACCCACTAAACTAAACAAAAATCAAACCATAAAATATTAAATAAAGATCAAAAATATCTTATGAAAAATCCTAAAAAGACACAAAATTATTATGCAAAATTGCTTATACAATATATTCAAAGACCAAAATCGCATACACTAAATAGCCAAGGGAGAAGAACTTTTTATTTGAAATGAGAATAGTTTCATAGCATAGCATACAAGGGTTTTCCACCAAATAAGAACTCACCATCTGCCTTACCTTTGTTCCACTGGCCCACATCTCTCTCACAAAGATATTTCAAGAGTTTCATCAAAATCCTCCATCTTCCTACACCTACACTACATCACATCTAAATTTTAACAAATTAGTCATGTTCAGAAACATTTAAATTAAAAGATATAAAAAAATAAATTAAATTCAAAACTACTAAAAATAATAAAAAAACAGCAGCAACAATAGTGAAAGATACAAATAATAGCAAAAAACAAGAGAAACGAACAAATACAGAGAAACATTAGAGAAAAACTCTACTTTGCAACCCCAAAATGCATCCACATGCTAACAAAGAAGCGAGAAAGGTCTTCTTGATTTCTGCCTTAGTCAAGAAAGACCTCGATCAATCCTCGATCAAGGACAAGTCATGGAGCAATTAACTCATGTGCAAAGTTTGGAGGCTCAGTTTTGCTTGTCTTCAACTGTGAGTTTATATTTGGAAAAGGATAAGTGAGACTCTCAGTGTCTAATTGAGGTTAGGACGAGTTATAAGAGTTAGTTCAACTCAGTTAACCAATGAATCACAAGACTGGGTTCTAAAAGTAACTTGCCAGATTTAGCATGAGTCGAAAAGCTTAAAAGGAGGTCGAAGGCACATCATTGAACCATTATTGTTGAGCATGAGTTTGTGTGAGAAAGAATTCTTGCAAGCAAAGCGTGTAAGGAGCAACCTGTGCATAGTTTGTGAGAGAAAATTTTCCTTGTGATGTGAGCTAGGATTTAGGGAGAAATTGACAAGAAATAAGGGTTCAAATTTGTGCTAGGAAATAGGGATTTCCAACACTAGGAAATAGGAGCTAGATAGCACAAGGAAATAGGACTTACGTCGAGTTCTTGGAGGGAGGCTTTGAGCTAAGTATTAGCAGTGAGAGCAGCTTTGTTTTCTGTTGAAACAGTTTGGCTTGTAAAGAATTATGTTTGCTCAATTTTTCTCAATAAAATCATAGCAGAGATCAGTATAAAGAACAACACCAAGATCAGTTTGTCACCAATGCAAATTAGTCAAGAAGGCTAGTGCTAGATTGTGAAGGACATCTCTCTCGGTAAGCAGGATGGTGTTCTAAGGATTGAGACTAACCAACTATTTAGAGGAAGCCTCTAACTTCGTTTCTTGGAAAGGGAGGATCATGATAGTTTTGAAGGATAATGGGGAGGGAGACTTCGTCAAGAACGCTATACCACCACCGTAAGAACCCCAACAGTTGGCCTAACATACCAAGGATGATATCAAGACCAGAAGGATTATTCTAGAAGGGGTCCAAGATAATATAGTTCCTCATATCCATGAGAACAAGACAACCTTTGAGATGTAAAAGGTAACAAATCATGTGTCGTATTATAAGTGGTGCCTTTGCTTCAATTCGAGCAGCAGGACCTTAGTTTTCATTTACTAGGGCTTCACATGTCTTGGTATGGTTTCTAGGATGTTTTCAATGGTAGAGAGAATTTTCCCAGTCGGGAAAGGTTATGGACTGATGGCATTCAAGAAGATATCTAAAGAGGGACCAAATATGGTAGATCAGCAAAAACAGAGGACGAGGAGAACTTTGCTCTGGCAAGCAAAGCCAAGGGAGAGAAAGGAAAAAGGAAGGTCAAGTCTAGTCAGAAGAGCAAGAAGAAGAAGAAGGATTTGTGTAAGATCAAGTGCTTCCATTGCCATGAGATTGGACATTATGCTACTAAGTGTCCTAATCGAATTAAGAGGTCCAGTAAGAATCATGCGGTTACATCAATTGAGGTACATGGGTTTGCTTCTCAATTCGTGAAATATTTCTCATTGATAGCTTGCATGGCAAGCTCAGAAGGGATTATCACGCGGTAT
The DNA here is from genome assembly GCA_000404065.3 of Pinus taeda. Classification (NCBI taxonomy): domain Eukaryota; kingdom Viridiplantae; phylum Streptophyta; class Pinopsida; order Pinales; family Pinaceae; genus Pinus; species Pinus taeda. The sequence continues at coordinate 160 of APFE030164681.1, read as the reverse complement.
ATTGATTCTGAAGCCTCCTTCCACATGACTCGAAACACGAAGTATTTCAGGCAGTTGAACCAAAAGCACATGCAGCTTTAGATCGAGCTAGGAGATGATGGCAAGTACGCATCTAAGGGAGTTGGTATTGTCAGCTTTGAGAGGGAGTTTGAGAGCCCTC
>APFE030164669.1:115142-161025 GCA_000404065.3 Pinus taeda | reverse complement strand
TTGAAGCATAATCTTCTGAGTGTCAGCCAGATGTGTGATCAAGGAACCGAGGTAATATTTAGATCAAATGGATGTAGGGTTCGTGATCTTGATGCAGGTGAAATACTGATCAAAGGTAGAAGAACTCCAAATAATCTATACATATTTGAAGAAGGACAACAACAATGTTATTTAAGCAAGGATGATGAACACTGGTTATGGCACCGAAGGTTGGGGCATCTAAGTTTTTCACAAATAAGGAAAGCATGCAAATACGAGGCTATTCGTGGTCTTCCAGATATCAAAATTCCAGACAACACCATATGCAAATCATGTTAAGTTTGGAAAGCAAACCAGAACTAACTTTCCAGAAAAAGAAGGATCAGCTAGCATGCCTCTTGAGCTAGTCCATACAGATGTTTGTGGTCCTTTTAGGAAAAGGACACCTCGAGGAGAAGAATAATTAATACTATTCATTGATGATTTCTCCAGGTTTGTTTGGTTAGGTCTTATGAAGCACAAAGATGAAGCATTCGAAAAATTCAAATCTTTCAAAGCCTTGGTTGAAAATGAATCAGGTTACAAAATTAAGAGCCTCAGGTCCGACAGAGGTGGAGAGTTTACCTCAAATGAATTTTTTGATTTTTGTGAAGAACATGGGATAAGAAGGGAATTCTCTACAGCTAGAACTCCTCAGCAAAACGGAGTTGTGGAAAGAATGAACAGAACAGTCCAACAAATGGTTCGTGCTATGCTTGATGAGTCTGGAACTCCCGCAACTTTCTGGGGTGAAGATGCATATGCTGCGGTTGTTATTCTCAACAAAACAAATGTCCGGGTGAACAACACTCAAACTCCTCATGAGCTATGGTATGGTGAGACTCCTTCGGTAAAGCACTTCAAAATCTTTGGGAGCAAATGCTATATTAAGAATACTGATGAGCAACTTGGCAAACTTGAACCGAGAGCAGATGAAGGCATTCTTCTTGGTTACTCTCCACATAGCAAAGCATACAAGTGCTACAATAAAAGACTTGGCAGAATTGTTGAAAGCATTGATGTAGTGGTTGATGAGAAGGGATACATCCCTAGACAAGTACATCATGAAGACATCGAAGAAGATGAAGGCTACCCTCAACAACAAGATGATGAAGAACCTCAAGAAGAACCTCAAGAAGAACCAGAGGAGCAGACAACAATAGAAGAAAAGGCTCCATCCAGATATGTTCAGAAGAATCATCCAGAATCTCAGATTATGGGGCAGAAAGAAGCAGGTGTACAAACAAGAAGAACAGTTGCAGAAGCCTCAAGCTATTTGGCATTACTCTCCTCTACTGAACCGCAAAATGTGAAAGAGGCATGCAAAGATGAAAGTTGGATAAAAGCAATGGATGAAGAACTTGAGCAAATCGAAAGGAACAACACTTGGGAACTGGTTCCTAGACCAAAGGATAAGAATGTTATCGGAACAAAATGGGTCTTCAAAAATAAATTGAATGAAAATGGAGAAGTAATTAGAAACAAGGCCAGACTTGTTTGTAAAGGGTATGCGCAGCAAGAAGGAATAGACTTTGAAGAAACGTTTGCTCCTGTTGCAAGACTTGAGGCCATCCGAATGTTCCTTGCTCTCTCAAGTTTTCAAAACTTCAAAGTATTTCAAATGGACGTGAAATCAGCCTTTCTGAATGGGGACTTGGAAGAAGAAGTATACATTGAATAGCCAGATGGGTTCATTCTTGGAAATAATCCAAATCTTGTATGCAAATTGAAAAAGGCTCTCTATGGGCTCAAACAAGCTCCAAGGGCTTGGTACTATCGTTTGGACAAATATCTTCATCAACAAGGTTTTTCAAAAGGATCAGCAGATGGCAATCTTTATATAAAAGTTGAAAATGACAAATTACTAATACTTGTTGTGTATGTAGATGACATTATTTTTGGCAGCAATGAAGAAGATACGAGTCAAAGCTTTTCCTTGGTCATGCAGAAAGAAATTGAAATGTCCTTGCTGGGAGAACTGACATATTTCCTTGGTTTGCAAATCCAACAAAAATAAGGAGGAATCTTTTTATCTCAAACCAAGTATCTCAAATAGATCTTGAAGAAATATGGCATGGAAGATGCAAAACCAGTGTGTACACCCATGGTCACAAGATGTAGCCTCAGTACAAATGATGTATCTGCAGCAGTACATCAACCAACCTACAGATCTATGATTGGAAGTCTACTTTATTTGACAGGTACCCGACCGGATATCATGCATGCAGTAGGAATAGTTGGAAGATTTCAGGCAAATCCAAAGGAGACGTATCTTCAGGCAGTGAAGAGAATTTTCAAATATCTTCAAGGGACACAAAATTATGGCTTATGGTATCCTAGAGATACATATCTCACTCTTCATGCTTATACAGATGCAGATTGGGCCGGAAGCGTTGATGACAGGAAGAGCACAAGTGGTGGTGCATTCTTTATGGGTTCCAGATTAGTATCTTGGTTTAGCAAGAAACAGAGTTCGATTTCCTTGTCTACAGCTGAAGCAGAATATGTTGCTGCTGCATCTTGTTGCACTCAACTTCTTTGGATGATGCAGACCTTGCAGGATTTCCAAATCACTTGTACACCACCTATCTCCATCTTATGTGATAATACAAGTGTAATCAGCATTTCAAAGAACCTAGTTATGCATTCAAAGACCAAGCACATACGGATCAAGTATCATTTTCTCCAAGAACAAGTGCTTGAAAAAAAGGTCAAGTTGGAGTATGTTCCTTCTAAGGAACAAGTTGCTGATATACTCACTAAACCACTGCCCAAGGAGACCTTTGAATACCTCAGGCAAAAGCTGGGGGTTGTTGATGCATCATCTTGTTGTTGAATCTCATCTATTGGTTGTACGCGAGGTCTATACGTGGTATACGCGTAGATTTGTTGTGGCACAGGTTCATGGGGAGCATATATAATGCATTGTTGGCATTATGAGAGCACAAAAGGAGAACATGGATGCTGATCTAGAACATGGCTGCAATATGTCTCTAGCTCTTTCATGATTGTTTATGGTGTTTCCTCTTTGCAGATCTAGTTTATAGTCAGGGGGAGCATAACCCTTTGCCCTTGATGTCAAAGGGGGAGAATGACGTTGAGGATCTTGAGGTTGCCATCAAGTCCAAAGGGGGAGATTGTTGGCATTATGCTTCTGGTATGGCTCTATGATACAGGTGTTTTACTTGATGGCAACTCACTCAAGTGTTCAGGCTCTCAAAATGATGGAAATTAAGAGGCTCGCAGGTGAATGGTTCAAAAGGTGTGGACCCGCAGGTTACCCATACAGGAGGTGTGGTCATACCCGCAGGTTACCCGTTCAGAAGGTGCGGACCCCAGTGCACACACTTCAAGGAAGTAAAGCGTGCTCTTGTGGGGTTTCTTATGTTTGGCTCGTGGTATTTAGCCCGCCATTCTTGTTTCTATGGTTTTGGCCCATGGTATTGCTTTATATTATTATTATTATTGAGCCCCATGTTTTTGGGCACCTTGTATTGGTTATCTATGGTATTGATCCTGGAAGAGCTTGCCTATATAAAGCAAAGGAGATCACTTGGCTATGTATCTTTTGCAAATTGAATATCTTAAGATCTGAAATATTGGGTTATTGTTTCAAAAAACTTGATCTATATAAAAGTGAAGTTGAAAGCGAATCTATGAAGTGTGATCTCTTGAGCGCATGATCAGATTTGAGCATTTGACTATTGGTGGCACACTGGGGGACTGCTATTTCGGCCCCTAATCAGAGGTACGCAGGTGATTAACGGTGAAAGTGCGTGGGTACGCAGAGAAGAAGAAGGAGACGTGCGTGGGTACGTACAGAAGAAGAAGGAGAAGTGCATGGGTACGCAGAGCAGAAGAAGGCGCAGTGCGTGGGTACGCAGCGCGACAGAGATTCAGGTGCGTAGGCACAGGGAAAGTACGCGACGCTTCAGAAGCCGTGGGTGCGTAGGTACGCGGCGCGATAGCATCTCTGGGTGCGTGGCTACAGTAGCAGTACGCGGCGCGATAGTAACTGTGGGTGCGTGTCTACAATAACAGTATGCAGCGTGATTGAAGAAACAGTGCGTGGGTACGTGGTGTGGCAGAAGGGTCTCTGCGGGTATACGTAGGGAAGCATAAGGATAAGTGCGTACGCATGCAGACCAGAGAAAGAAAAACTGCGTATCTGTCTTAAGATCTTTTGTTGGCTGAATTTTTTTGTTGATAAGGTGTTCTGGGTTTATTTTGCTGTTACTGTTGATCTGGTTACTGCAGTTGACTGGGTGATTTACTTGTACTTGATGATCTCTTGATGTTTATGGATCCAGTTTGAAAATTTATGAAAAGTGATCCTTGAGAGAAAAAGTAGGGGGTTGTAGCTCCCTTCTAGGAGAGACTGGAAAACAAGAGAGAGTTGTAGCTCTTTGCAGGTTGCAGCCTGCGTACTGGTAAATGACTGCACCAGTACAAAACCTTTGTAAAAGAAGTTTCTAATTTGAAAGAATATAGAGACATATTGCAGCAGGTGGTTTTCACCCACATTAGGTTTCCACCTTACATCTCGTGTTCTTTGGTGTGACTATCTGTTTTCTTTGTTCATTCTCATTATTTTATGGTACTGACATGCAAAAATAATTCAAACTATAATTAAGGAAGATTTATTAAAAGAACTTGATAATACTGATTTCACCCGCCCCCCCCCTCCCCCACCACCCCCCCCCCCCACCTCCCCTCAGTATTATTCCAACATATTTTCATTCTCCAACCTAATTTCTCATTATCATAAAATACATACTTTATCCATTATAAAATGCATACTTTCATTCTCCAACCTAATTTTTCATTATCATAAAATATGATTAAATTTAATGTAAAAATTCACTAGAGTCAAGTGAGGATAAAATATACTTTAACTACTAATAATCAATACATATTTATCTTACCTTTTTTAATCTAAAGATGAAAATGAAAGTGTGGGTACTACACTTTGGGTTGGAGTTGAAAGTGCTTCTAAAACACATCTCACATTGACTCCACCTCCACTTTATACACATTTTTACTTTCATTTTAGTAACACCTTACCTACATAAATTAATGTTCAACAAATTTTCTCATTAGTAAACATTGCTAGAATGGATCTCTATTGAGAGTGGTCATGTTTTATATGTTTGAAACAAATTCAACAATATAACATATCCATGAAATCTTCCATGCATTTAGATCGACATATATCCTCGTGAGCAATCAATTTGATGGTTCACTATGCACTTTTGAATCTCTTCCTTAATCAAATATAATTTTCTAGCCATAGCAATCCATGACACTAGTAAAATGTTATATCTTGAATAAACTTTAAGGTCATCATCTCCCATCCTTGATTAGCGCTATGGCATGTCCAAATATCTCCTCCTTGGGTAAATTATGGAGATGGGGTTAACAAAATTTCCTCTTTTAATAATCAACTCAAAGCTCATTTCTAACATCACCAACATCTTTTGCTTATCGAGAGTTTTCCAATTATATAACTTTTATCTCAAGCTAAAGTCTGAGCATAACATTATGCATACTCGAAGATTGTCCTCCAAAGCCACATCAACATCTATACTTCTTATGCATACTTGAAGATTATCCTCTAAAGGGCTTATGAGACTTCTTCCTTCTATGCCATATTTTTATGCAACTTTCAATGAAACAAATCAACTAATTTGGTGAGGAAGATATCCTTATAACTGATAGGCTTTAGTGATTTTGATGAGTAATTCCCTTCAATGTTGTCTTGTTTATGGAATCCTTACTAGTGTCGGCCTTAGGCAACTTTTTCTCTCTAAGCCATTTTTCTATGCAATTTTAGATGAAATAAATCAACTAATTAGTGAAAAAAAGTATCCTTATAATTCAGAGATTTTGGTGATGCCCATTGTCGACAAGGAGAGTAAGATATTTGAAAATTATTTATTTTTGATATTATAACGATTATTAATAATACCTAATAAATTTATAGAATTAAAATGATCAATTTGTGTAGATTTTAGTAAAAAATTTAAGAAACTAAAAGCTCAAATAAAAGACTACCATATCATTGCCAAGTATCCAACGCTCTTCCATAATATATAAGGATAGGGCATTATAGTGTTTGTTTGGAGGATAAATTGGATTTGTTTACACTAATTAATAAGATTTTTTTTCATTTTTTCATTCTTTAATATTGCTTTTTTTTGTTGGTAATTGGGTCATTTCATGTTAGTATTAGATATGTTTTTAGGTACAATTATTATTATAGGTGTGATTGTGAACATAAGATTTTATATTTACATTTACTTTATATTTACATTTACTTTATATTTTCATAAACTTATTAAATAAATTGTATTATATATATATATATTATATATAATTTGTTAAAAAAATTAAATGAAGTTACAAATTTTAAATATTGAGATTTTAAACCTTCAATGGGGGTAGCACATCGAGAAGATTCAGGGCCAAAGGAGGGGATTCACCACCTCACGTCCTAGCTTGGTAATTAAAGAATGATGGTTTGGCATTTGGGAAACATGCAGAAGGGCTTGTCCTCCGTGTCCGTTTCAATGAGGGTAGTTATCATGGTAATGGTTACTTGTGTGGATTTGTGTATGAGGTTTTAGGAGAGTAGATGGAAGGATGTATGTAAGTGTAAATGAACTATTGAAATTTCTAAGTATTACCTGTTAGAAATTTTATCTGTATTCTCTGGTTTATTTTGCCTACTTGTTTAATTACTAACAAGTTATTTAACCATATAAACACTGAAATAAGCACAATACAGTCTAAACCATCTACAGATCAACAGCTGAAAGAAATAGACAAACACACAAGGGACACTGTTTTTTTGGACAATTGTCCCCAGAAAAACCCAACTTGGGAAAACCGATGTAGTAGTTCTAGGGGTTTTATTATTAAGCAGCTTTCCTTGAGTACACTAGGTGCCAAACTTGCCCACCCAATAGAGATAAATAATCTGGCAGTAATAACTATCTTCGGAAGCAGATATTCTAAAAGTCTGCCCCACAAAACCCTCTCTAGCATAATCTGAGGCACTACATCAGCCCTCTTGGGCTCTGCGTTAGCTTGAAACGCTCTGTGTTAGCCCTTTGAGGATCTGTGCAGCCTCTTTGGCCCTCTGCGTCACTTCTACAGCCTCTAGATGGATGACGCAGGCACTTTTGGCTTCTACGCAATCACTGCTAACCTCTGTGTGGCTCCCTATGGCTCCATGTCTACCTCTCTGCCTCTGTGTTGGTCTTCCAGCACTATATCTGCATCTCTGCCTCATACTCACTGCCCCTCATTGCAACTCTGATCACTGGTTCAATTTCTCTTAGCAAACCCCGCGCTAGAAAATCAATTTATATGGTTTCCCATAGACTTCTCATAGGAGAAATGATGACTTCAACTAAATTTGGGTTCTTAAAAGAAGCGAATAGGAAATAATTTAAAATTTGGAACATGACCTTTATTCTATTTTATTTCTATGAAAACAAAAATTATTTGAATTCTTTTAAAACCAATCATAAAGAAACTATGTGACATGAGGAAAGGGTAACCCTTGAGTTAGGAGTGTATTGTGTTGTTAAACAATGATGGGTTAGGATGTATTCATTTCAAAGATACAATCCTTAGAAACATAAGGAATGGCATTCAAGCTAAAAATCATTTCGTATTCTTAGTTGAAATTCAAGGAACATAGCAGTCTTAGATGGATATTTTTACCAATTGGATTTGTTTAAGTTCCATAATGACTACACAATTATCTCCAGAAAACTTTGTCATCATTTTAAAATTGATTCATAATAAATGAATATTCAATCAATGGCATTCCTTAGCATTGTAGTTTCCATTATGATGCTTGGACTCAAGTGATCTTAGAAATATGTTGCTTTATATTTTCAAAATCATACTCGGCTCCATATGAAGTGGCATGTCACTTTTATTTTGATTTTATATTGGGAATTTGGTAGAAGCATGAGTCATGCATGGGTAAGTGGAAAATATTCAGAGAAAGATGTGGAAAATGATATCAAGGCATGAGCTCTTACTTTGTATGCAAGTGTTGTGTTTCCCTCCAGTTACTTGAACATAAAGTTTGATTTCAGAAGTCAATATGTTCTTGAATTTGAAATTATGCATCAACATGTTAATCTTGTGTATAGCATAATCATGAACAAAGTCAGTGGGGTTCTTATTGAGGTTTTGATCAATTTTAGGCAATTTTTTCAATGAGGATGAAATCCAAACTTTACAGATCATAATCTAATATTTCAAGAAACATGTTGATATTCTTTTCATTTTATATGCAGTGTGGAGTTTATTATTTTGGCCACGAATAATTCCCTTCATTATCCAAATTAACATTGAGATGCTTTAGTTTGTATATATGTTTTTTGAATAATTGAATTCAATGTTTATTAGATTTCCATTCTTCTTTACTACTCATACCTATGCTACCGCCTTAGTACGTTTCCTTTGCAACATCAGATGCAATTGCTAGTTAGAGAAAACACACATCTACACAATAATAATTGCATACTCTTCAATAAACAACAATTTTTTAATCCATCATAGGTTTAGAAATTTTAATATTTGAAAAAGAACAAAAACTTTAATTTAGTTCTTGATTACTTTGTTTAAAATAATTTACAGTTATCCATTGAAATTAGAAATATATATATATATATATATATATATATATATATATATATATATATATATATATATATATATATATATATATATATATATAATATATATATATATATATATATATATATATATATATATATAGGTAGATAGATATATATAAGCCCTATTGTATAAATTAAATGGATGGTAAGTGTTGATAGGTATTAATCCATGACAAGAATAAAAACAATTACACCAAGAGACATCTCACATTGCTTGATTTTAAAAAAATCATAAAAATTAAGTACATTATAATTTTATTTTAAAATTTTTTATTATATTTTACAAAAATAATGTATTAGTTAAACAAGGTTTTTAATCATGTAGATTCACCCCCACTTTACCATGGACATTATTAACTTGTAAATATATTTAGTTGAGCCAATAACATGGCTTATGAATACCACATATCCAATGTGACACATATTTGATATACCATTTTGTTTAATTAATTAATTTGAGATAAATTAATCAAAAGAGCATAACTAACTTAAACATAAATCTTAACTTAATAGGAATATTTTAGCATATTCCATGGAAGTTAAATGTCCACCATCCACTTAATAATCACTAATAACTAAATTTAAATTCTGAAAAGCCTATTGCGAAATAGACATGTCTATTGACATAAATATATATTCTTGGTCAATCAGAGTTATCTTAAATAACTCAGTAAAATAATTGTTATCCTATCCACCCAGATTCTAATCCAAATGACATGTTGAACTTTTTTTTTTTCCACTGGAAAAATTAGTAATTTTCATTAAATTTAGAAAATTACATATAGTAGATGCCTTGGCATTGCTGTATGTGCATATAAAAACCACCTCGCAGGGTGCAGTATCAGAGCATTTTCAAAAAGTGAGCAAAATACACATATATGTGTCTGGCTGTTTTAGCCTGTTCGAGATTGCGCAGGATCCATTCACAAAATCAAATATTCCTAGTTATGTACAGTATCCCATTTGGGCAAAAGGTTCATTTAAAGATGTCTGTTGGGACTGTTGTCCCGTTGTTCTTGCTGATCCATATATGGTCTGTGGTAAAACCTCTGTTCTTCATTCCCTTGCTTCTCCACTATTAGCCATTCGCCTCTGGGAAGTAACGAGGCCTCTTTGGATAGTTTTTCAGCCTCGCTGTTATGTTCTCTGTAGATATGTAAACAAGAGAATTGATTAAATGCTGCTTTGAGAGTGAGAGCATCATGTAATAAGTTGCTGAGCGTGTGAGTATGACATCTAGAGGCATTATTGATCCAATTAACTACTATCATTGAATCCCCAAAAATGTTAAGATTTGTATGCTGATGAGTTAATGCAAAATGTAGCAGATTTCGAATGGAAGAGAGTTCAGCAAAGTTATTTGATCCTCTGCCGAGTCCCATTTTTACAAGGAATCTGTGTTGCTCATTTATATGTAATATAAATCCACCTCCATAGCTTGTTTGATTTGCTGCCCCATCGAAGAAGGCTCACGGGGTCGATTTATCAATAGAGGGCGGTGCCTGTATCATCCTGGCTCGTGAAGGGGGGGGGGGGGTTCAGGTATATCATGGTACACGGTGATGATGGAGGCTTTGGTCTGAGTCCAATTTACAACCTGATCCTCGAATATCATTCGATTCCTGGCAAGCCATATGTACCAGGTTGCCACGATGGGAAGGTTGAGAAGTTTTGTGTCTGGGTGACTTTGGGTCCAGGCTGTCCATGCACCCGAGAGATCCACCCCAGTCCAATTCCCCACACTTCCCAGATGAGTATGAATGTTGTTCCAAAGTGAGTGAACAGCAGGGCAATGGAGGAATATATGGTTCGAGGTTTCCGATGCCGCCTTACAGAATGTGCACCAGGAGGGGCCATAAATGGCTCTGCGAGTAAGATGTTCACCCGTGGGGACGATACCTTTGAGAGCGCACCAGAAGAATAATCTGGAACGAGGAGGAGCATTGAGCTTCCAGATGATGTTCCACCATGAATGCAAAGGATCAGGTATTCTGTGTGAGATGAGAGCTTGGTATCCAAACTTTGGTGCATATATGCCATTGTCCGCCTTGCACCAGATAAGTTCGTCGCATCCCTGCTTGATGCGGATATGGGATTCGGATAATGCATTGGTATATTCGGTCCACTCCTGGTGCCACTGCGGGGGGAGATCTAATTGCTGAGCCGATTTCCAAGCTTGGGAGAATAGGTCCGAACGCGGATGATCAGCAATATGGGAAAAATGCCGGATGTCTCTATTATGAAGGTGTGCAATGAGGTCACAACTGAGAATGTGTCTGCCCCCACTATTGATCCACGGATCAAGACCAATCCTGCCTTGCAAACCATCATTTATTCTCCATACTAGATGGTCTCGGATGAGGGGAAGGGAGTGAATCAGGGCCTTCCAGATTGATGAGCAACCCTTCGATGTCCATGATGGTAGCCTAGCCCAGTCCATAATGTTCAGTGGCCAGATGTATTTGTGATAGGAGACTTGTGCCCAGAGGTTTTGACTGGTTAATAGGGTCCATCCCATCTTGGTTGCAAGTGCCATTGCGAAGTCAGGAAGTTCCTTAAGCCCCCAACCTCCCCATTTTTTGGGTAAGGTGATCTTCTTCCAGCTGATCCAAGCAAATATTCTTTTATCCTGGTTTCCATTCCAGAGGTATCTGTTGCACATCTGTCGGAGTCGCCCTAGAATATTCCTCGGTATCCACGCAAGTGCCATCTAGAAAACCGGGGTTGCCTCTAAGATGGATTTTATGAGCACCAATCTGCCCGCCCAAGAGAGGTATTTGTAGCTCCAACCTGAGAGTCTTTTCTCTAGTTTGGCAACCAACCAGACCCAGTCGGCTATTCTTTGACTAGTAGGCTTCAGTCTGAATCCCAGATATTTGAGCCCTCTATCCAGAGGGAGGACATTGTAGGGGAATGCCTGTAGAGCAAGTTGGGATTCCTAAACCGAAGTGCGAGTGCAGGTAATGGTTGATTTCACCTGATTAGGAAGCATACCAGTAGCTGCAGAGAATAGCTTCAGGACCTTTGTGAAATTCCTCGAGTCTCGCACACTGCCATCAAGGAGGATGAGAACATCGTCTACAAAGAATAGGTGTGTGAGAGAGCATAGCTCGGATATGCGAAGGCCCCGGATATCTCTAGATCTCTTAGCAGATTCCATGAGTCGACTAAGCCCTTCCATGACCAAGAGGAAGAGTAGGGGGGATAGGGGACAACCCTGTCTCAGTCCCCTTTCGGAATGGAAAAAGGGGGAGGCCGAGCCATTAATGAGTGCTGTATGTAGGAGAGGTTATGCAGGCCATGATCCAAGAGATGTAGGCATGTGGGAAACCCAGGTGTATTAGGATCATCTTGATATAGAGCCAGCTGACTCGGTCAAATGCCTTAGAGAGGTCAATCTTGAGAAGGATGGCTTTTAGGTGCTTGGACCAAATGGAGTGTATGGCTTCTTAGGCCAGACTAATAGCTTCATGGATTTGCCTAGATTCAAGGAAAGCAAATTGTTGAGGGGCGATGGATCTGGAGAGGATAGGTCTAAGACAATTAGAAATAGTTTTGGAGATGATTTTGTAGAGGCAGTTGCATAGGGATATAGGCCAGTAATCATCGAAAGATTCAGGAGTGTCAGATTTAGGGATGAGAGCAATGAAGGTAGAGTTGATAGAATGGTAGATGGATCCTGTAGTCCTGCTCTCCTCGATCACGCCCAGAAGATCCTGTCCCAGAACATCGAAGAAGGCTAAATAAAATTCGATAGTCCAACCATCCGGGCCAGGGCTCTTATCCTTTTTGAACCACTTCAGTACACCTTCCAACTCCTCTGCCGACACCGGACTATTTAGTTCCTCCACATCGTCTTCCTCCACGAATCTCGGAAAGTGGTTTTCCACATTAATGATATCAGGCAGGTTGACTTCCCGGGGGCACTTGTATAGCTCCCTGAAGTGTGAGGTTCCCAGATGAGCAAGCTTGTGAAAGGTATCTGCGATTTGACCATCAGGAGTAGGTAGCTTCCAGATAGTGTTTGATATTTTTCTGCTCTTGGCAAAATTGTGGAAGAATTTTGTGTTTGCATCCCTGGCTTGTATCCATAGTGCCCTACTCCTCAGTCTTGTGGACTCCTCTCTTTCTTTGAGTATCTTTGTTTTTTGATTCTCCAAATCGATAAGCCTGCATTTATCTGCTGCTGTTATGAACCCCAACCCCCTTTCATCAGTAAGAGAGCATATCTCCTCTTCAATATGGGAAAGTTGGGCAGTGTCACGGGCCTGTTTCTCCTTTGCCCACACAATAGATATGTGTTTGATTTCCGAGAGATTCCTGCAGAACCCTTTAGCTAGAGATTCTGAATTATCGATTGGGTGAGTAGTCTAGTAGTCGGTAATCATCTTGACATATGATGGATCCTTCAGCCAGGTGTGATTAAATTTGAAGGGTGCCTTGGGCTTCTTGAAAGGACCCTGAATCTCCAGGTATATTGGAGTATGATCCGACCAACCCCCCGTGCCAACCCATTGTTTGTAGTGATGCAGTTGCTGATGGAGTGCATCCTTCATGAGGAATCTGTCAAGTCTACGAGCAAGAGCTGCATCCCCTACCCTCCTGTTCCTCCAAGTGGGAAGAACTTTCTGCATGGGAATATCCATGAAATTTGTTTGGGCCAGCAAGTTGGTCATGTAGTCTGTAATGGGATCAATTTGAGCAGCTGAACCCCAAGATTCCCTGAAACCCAAAGAGAAATTTAGGTCTCCCCCGATGACCACCCAATCTTCATTCATTATGGTAAGATTGAGCAGATGCTGCCAGAACGATTCCCTCTGGGAGCAGGGAGCATAAACATTGACAATGCGGAGGTTCATACCAAGATCCGCGGAATAAATGTCAAGCCCCAGAAAGCTCGCTCCCCCCCAAGTCGAGTCCACCTTGATAGAGCGAGGGTTAATACCAATGGCCAATCCTCCAGATCGGCCCATGACATCAATGGCAGAGTAGGTCTAGCCAGGGGTAATGGCTTGCAAGGCTCAAGTAATCTGATCAGCAGAACAGAGGGTCTCTTGGAGCATGATAATATAGATAGGCTCTGATTCGATGAGCTGCTTCATGGCTAGTTTCTTGGAGGAACTAGCCAATCCTCTGTAATTGAATGAAAGGCACTTCATGGGGGAACACCCTCGGGGTGTGGCCTGCTCTAAGGACCCCGTCGATGGTAGATTGTCTGCCAGATACAACCTCTGCCCCGGCTTGTTTGATAGCCTTTGAGAGGTGGGATTTTCTGCCTTTGGTAATGATGGTTCCACCTTCTGGGATAGCAATGCCTAGGCCCGAATGAGAAATGGGTGGCTCATTGACGAGTGATCTGGATCGAAGGAAATAAGGATGAGGAGGGGAGCGATCCCGAGGGGGCAGGGAGAGACCAGTCGAGAGGGTGGAGGTGGAAATGATGGGGTCAGTGGTGCTAATCAGAGGAGAGGATGATAATGCACAGTGAGCCATTGAGGTCTGTGAGATGGATCCACAAACATTTATATCAACAAAAGAAGAGTGCAAAGGGGGGGAAGGGGCATTCGAGACCATACCAGCTTCTGCTGCCGAACGAGCCCTGGTCTTTGGCGGTGAGGGTTGCTGAAGTCCCGGATTGTTTGCAGGAGAGGTGGTCGTTGTGGGCAGTCCCGAAGAGGAAGGTCGAGAGATGATAGGAGATGCCGTTTTGGTGGAGACCGGAGTGACCCTCGGAGATTCTTCCACTTTCTTGTTGAGTGTACATTCCTTCGTGAGGTGGCCTACTTTGTGACATCGTCTGCAGCGGAAGGGGACTCCTTCATAGTCAAGGATCTGAATTCTGATACATCTACCCCACTGTAGAGTGATCTGTTCCTCGAGTCCGTCTCGAGTGTCAAGATGGACCAATATCCATGCTAGGGTTCGGTTCCCGGATTCAATGTATGTGCGATCATAATCCAGGTAGGTCCCCAGAGTATTTCCAATCCTGATGAAGACTTCTTCGGCCCAAAATGGCAGGGGGAGACCTAGTAAATGCACCCAAATCGGTCCAGCTCCAATATGCTCACGTTCCGGGTCAAATAGGGGACTCCATCTCCTGAGGAGGACCGGGGCCATTTCAATATGCCAATATCTACCCAAAACCAGATTTGTGTGACTTTCCTTGGAGAAGTGAAGGGAGAACCATCCTCTGGGGAGGACATGTACCGCAGGTAAATCGAATAAAACCCCGCCACAGATCTCCTTTACCCATTGATTGAGTCGCTTAACAGAGTATGTCCTTCCCCTAACATGCCCTACCAGAACCGTCTTTGCAATGTCCATAAGGTCTCCGAGCGGTTTCGATTCGTCGAACTTGATGGTAATGTCCTTCGCCGTTGCCTTCACGCACTTGATCTTCTTTTTGCAGGTACGCGGAGCAGACGGATGGTCGACCAGGGGGTTGGTAATACCTTCCGAGGAAGGAGGTTTCGCGGGCTTGAATCTGACAGCCGGGGTTTCAAAACAGCCTGAGGGCCGGATGCCCGAAGATGAGGGCTGGGATGCTGGGGGAGCCGACGGGGGAGGAGATGGAACGGAAAGGAGAGGGTGTGCGAGCGGATCAAATGAAGGCGAAAGCGGCGTATGAGTGGCCAGAAAATGCAGAGAGCCCGGCGAGAGTGGGGGGACCTCAAACTGTGGAGACTCGATGGGGATAGAGGCATCAGATGGCAGGGATGTGCGGTGAACGGCCAGCGAGTCAGATGGAGGGTGTTGCTGCAGATCCAGATGAGTAAACGGTGAGAGGGATGTAAACCTAGGGTTTTCGAAAATAGGTTTTTCCGGCGATGGATCTTCCGAGTAGTCCACTGCCTCCTGCTCCATATAATCATCCATAACTGTCTCCTGAGCGACCAAAATGACATGTTGAACTTAAATACCTTATAGAATATTATTATAATAACTTCAAGTAGTTTTCTTTACAAATATTATTAAAATTTTCACATAATTATCATGAAATTTATGTTCAATAAAATAAATTATTTTTTATTATTAAAATATTTTTAATAATTTAAGAAAAATATGCAAATAACACATTAAATTATTTAACATTTTCTTTTTATCATTATAATATTATTTTAATTATTGGAGAAATTTAATAATTTAAAGTTAATTGTAAATAAATATTGAATTAATTAACCGTGTGATATTTTCCTATTTTACAACTACATTAATCAAAATTTAACTAAAAGTATAAATTATAATAATACCTATTTTAAAAACCTTTTTTGTTTTTTAATCGAAGGATTTTATTCATTCAAAAGTTACATGTGTTATTGTAGGAGTCCTAAAATTAGTTGGCCTCGTTTTACCTAAAATTAGTTGGCCTCATTTTTACTAGATTTATTGGCCAACCTATGCATACCTAGGTACATCACAAACTTGCTAAAATACAAAGTTTTACATACATTAACGGACAAAAAATGATAAAACACTAATAAAACTAGCAGAAAACCAACTAACATTAGACTTTATCATGATTTACCGAGACAGGGTGCTCCAAATCCAAGCTAGGTGGCTTGAATTCGTAGTGCACATGAACTTACATATGAGGCAAGCGATAATCCAACTGCTCTAACTTCTTCTGGGTGCATCTCTGCTCCCTCCACAAGCTAACTATTCTTTTATGCATCACCCAAACCTTCCTTTGAAAATGACTTGAAACATCTAATAATACTTGGTGCTCATCCTACCGAGCTCGATCTGATTGTTCAATCAAATTACATAATTGGTGCAAAAGCCTAGTTACCCCTTCCGAGGAGGGGGTTGTTCCCTCAAAGGGAGATGTGAATGACATTAACGGGTCAATTGTTTCATTGCGCCTTTTCTCTAAGGACTGTAGATGACCAGGCTCCTCCCTCACTTTCCTATCTTAGCCTCACCAGCCATGCTACAAATGCATTTCTCGAACTTAACACACCTTGTTGAAACTTGCACTAAAAATTCTATCACACCATTGAGATGTAACCTCTAGAGTTTGGATACTCTAATTTCCCTTATCCGAAGCTCCCTTAGAAAACGCCTCCAATTCCAAACAATAATACTTATGAACTAGCTCCTCACTACTACTCAGTCCATCACCAGAGACCCAATGACACCACTGACCATGCTACAATGTTAACTCCCACAACACCCAAAATTTTTGAAGATGAATGATCAAGCCAAGGTGATTACCTTGATAAACAAATATCCACCACACTCTCTAAATTCTACCTAGGTACTTGGACCAACATGAATGCTAATAATTCAAGGCACCAAGACACTAGCCCAATAGATACACATGAAATGAAACACAACACACGAGTACTAATTAGCAAAAATTCCAATGTCAAGCTTTTATCTTTATAAAGTATACGTATAACCCACAATGTTGTCCTATGTGATCCTCTAGACACAATGAATGCAATACAGACAAAAAGTTTTGCAAGGGAGAATCCAATTTTCACCCCAAACCCAACAATTGATTCAACTTTACTATTAATATGTTGATATATGGAATGTTGAATGCAATCTAAACTTTAGAAACCTCATTTCCCCTATGGGCTAAGACTACAAGCACTCCTCGCAGGCTTCCCCACAAGATCTCCACAACATAAATGAGTCACCATGTCCACAAACACATAACCATTTGACTTGCAGTTCTTGTTGATTTGGGGTAGCATGGGATGTTCTCTAACCATTAAGATTGGTGGAGAGGGTAAAGCACATGAGATCTCTAAGACCCATAAATGGTTTGGGGAAATTCTGCCCGGTGAAGGAGATATTAAAATAATTAATATTTTTAATAGGTTCCTAAGTCTAAACTTAGGAAAATAAAAATATTAATGGGTATTAATATAAAACTAGGTTAGAAGGCTCTAAATGACATGGATCAAGCCAAATCTAATCTTAGTTATTGATTAGAGATGTAATCTCGGATGTTGAAGACTCAACAGAAAAAGTATAAGAGGAGGCTTGAAGGTCAGTTGGAGATACATCAGAGTGATCAGTGAGTTTGATTTTCTAGAGCATGGTTTGCTAAGAGAAATCGAACTAGTGATGAGAGTTACAATGAGGGGTAGTGAGTATGAGGCAGAGAGACAAAAATAGTGCCAAAATACTAACAAAGAAGCAGAGAGGCAGACACAGAGCCAGAGGGAGCCACACAGTGGCCAACAACGACTGCGCAGAGGCATGAAGGACCTGCGTCATCCATGCAGAGGCTGAAGAAGTGATGCAGAGGGCCAAAGAGGTTGTGCAGAGCCTCGGAGGGCTAACGCAAAGGCCAGGAGGGTTGACACAGTGCTTTAGATTATGCTAAAGAGGGTTTCGTGGGGCAGACTTTCAAAATATCTGCTTTCGAAGAGAGTTATTACTACCAGATTATTTATCTCTCTTGGGTGAGCCAGTTTGGCATGCAGTATACTCAAGAAAAACAGCTTAATAATAAAACCCTCAGAGTTGCTGCACTAGTTTTCCCAAGTTGTATTTTTCCGGGAACGATTGTCCAAAAATAATGGTGTCCCTTGTGTGTTTGTCTATTTCTTTCAGCTGTTGATCTGTAGATGGTTGAGATTGTATTGTGTTTATTTCAGTGTTTATATGGTTAAATAACTTGTTAGTAATTAAACATGTAGGTGAAATAAACCAGAGAATATAGATAAAATTTGTAATAGGTAGAACTTAGAAATTTGAACATGGTATCAGAATGTTGCAGACCACAGGAGAGATCAAGGTGCTAGTTGAATCAGAGAATTTGTAGCAGAAACAACTGTCATGAGTGACAGAAGATGTTCCTAAGTAGAAAGCAGCAGAGAAGGGGTGATGCAGAGGGCCTATGTCATCAGTTCTAGCCAGAGAGAGGCCAATGTAGAGGCAGAGGAAGGTAGAAGAGGCTCATGAGGCACCACGTCATCTTACTCAGCGAGATAGGAGTGACGCAATTGGCCAAATGAGAAAATCAACCTTTCCAAGATTGCACAGAGCCAAGAGGCTGAGTTTCTTCAGTTGCTGGGGCATAGGAAGTTGTGGGCAGATTGTAGAGAGCGAAGTTGTTAGGGTGTTGTTGGTGTCGAGACAAAACAATTCCTAACAGGATAGAACCAAGGTAGATGGAGTTAGTACCTAGGAAGATTTCTAGCCAGGAAACCCAGATTAGTGTTGGAGGAGCATAGGGGATCGAAGAGGTGCGATTAGATTGTTGGCAAGAGGATTTTTAGGAGGGAAATAAAGACGCAGAGGGAGTCTAGCAGAGAACTTCTAGGAGGGAAGTAGAGACTCAAAGGGAGTCAAAGAGAGAACTTCCAGGAGGGAAGTAGAGACTCAGAGGAGTTGAAAAGAAGAGTAGAGAGATGGTCATGAATGGACTGAATATTATTATTTAAAAAAAAATAAACAATAAATTGTTATTATATAATATATTTTTATATTGATATAAATTAATTAATATTATATTTTAGTATTTTTTTTGTAAGCTTAGGAATACCTTTCATTCATTCATCTATAAATAGGTAGGTTACAAATATATGAGTCATTCGGTGGCCTCAACCTACCCAGTGGGAAACCAAATTTGTTAGCCACTGAATTGCATTATAAACCATCCAAAACATAAATAGTTTGAGCCTTTTTAGCCAAGCCTTATAAGGTCGATAGTCTAGAAACCAACTAATAAACATCAGAATGAAAAGATAATTGTTACCCGACATAAACATCCAAAAAAATATAAAGTTAACAGTCGATCCACTAATCATCCAACTATTCCACTTGACCAGGATCTTTAGCACTTGATCCTGGTAATTCAGTTTGTGGGAGACATGGGATATGTCGCTTGATGCGGCCCAGAGCCTCGTTCTGGTTCTGCAACTGATGTTGGATAAGTTGGAGCTCATTTTGAATGTCTTGTAGACCCGACTCGACGTCATTGTGCACTGCTCCGTTGGTGGTCGAAGCCATTGCTTTGGCCACTATGCACTTCATTAACCAGTAAAGATGAATGGACTGTATGAACAAGGTGAGATGGTCTCTTGTGTACCTAGGGTCCGTGATTAGTTCCCCCCAGTCTTCAACTGGAAGTTCCAGCTTAGCTTGTGAATTCAACTCTACCTCCCAATTCGCAATCAGTTGTTTCACCTGTGTCGGGGTCCTTTCACAATAAGCCTCGACAAAAGGAAAATGAAACATCGCAACAATGACCCCAAACAAACCACGAAAACCTATGTCCAAAGTCTGTACCTCAACGATAACCTTTTTACAAGGGTAGTTCCTGAAGAATTCACCAACAGGCTTGTCTCAGCAGATATTCAAGTCCTGTACCTTCAACTAAACTATCTTACTAACATTACTCTCAAGCCCTCCACCATGCTGCCTGTCACAAACTCTCTATGAATTCATTACAACTGCATGCTGCTTCCCATTCAACCCCCATGTCCATTCAAAACAGAAAAGAAAAAGAAGAGGCCTACATACCAATGCCACTAGCCTTGCATCCAAGGAAAAATCCTATTTCAATGGCCTCAGCAGGCTCAAAGTCTCACAGCCAAAGCCACAAACCCATTCATAATAGCCTGCTATTCTTTGCAGGTGCTGAAATTAGTGTATATCCAATTTGTTTTCTTTTATTATATCTAATAAAAATTTTCCTCTTTTATATCTCTTTACATCTGAAATCCTTAGAGTTATAGCAAGAAAAAGTCTCTGCAATGTGGGTTTTGCTGAATCTTTGCAGTGTAGAGCTGGAATTTATCCTTTTGGTGCAAAGAAGCAGCTCACATGGCTAAGAGAGAGCATAAAGAATGACGATGAGACGAGGGAAATAAAATGAGTTGTAACTGCTTGGGATTATGGATGACTGTATTTCCTACAGCAATTTTGTAACGGTTTGGGATAATGGACGATTGTATTTCCTACAGTCTTAGAATCTTATAAGGGTTGTATATAACTTTTCAGGGGATAATGAAAAACTGCTGGTTTGTGGATAAATGCAGAGTTTTGATTTCTTACATGACTCTAATTTATTATTTTTATGAAAATGCTTTATTGCAGTTAATAATCTAAGGTTTTAGGCCAGTTTAAATAGGATCATGAAGAATGGCTGATTTATACATAAATGCCCAGCATTAGTGTCTTTCATGGTGATTGTTTTTAGGTTGTAGGTCAGTCTGAAGAAGATCATGGAGAATGGCTGATTTGTGAATAAATGTGTAGCAATGATGTTCAATTTTTAGTCATTTATGCTAATTGTTTTTAGGTTGTAGGTCAAGTTGAAGAAGTTCATGAAGAATGGTTGATTTATAGATAAATGTGCAACAATCTTTTAGTGTCTTTCATGGCGACTGTTTTTAGGTTACAGGGATCATGATGAATGGTTAATTTATGGATAAATGTGTAGCTATGGTGGTTCAATTTTTAGTGTCTTTCATGGTAATGTTTTTTAGGTTGTAGGTTAGGTTGAAGAAGTTCACGAAGAATGGTTGATTTATGGATAAATGTGTAGGTATGGTGTTCAATTTTTGGAGTCTTTCATGGTGATTGTTTTAGGTTGTACATCAGGTTGAAGGGCATCATGAAGAATGGTTGCTTTATGGATACATGCGTAGCAATGGTGTTCAATTTTTAGTGATTGTTCAATTTTCAAGGGATCATGAAGAATGGTTGATTTCTGGATAAATGTGTGGCAATGGTGTTCACTTTTAATGTCTTTCAGAGTGATGGTTAATGTGTCTTTTATAGTGCTTGTTTTAGAAAATAAGAGATTCCTCAAAAGAATCCCATCTTTGAATTGTGTGGATGCCCAAATCCTGTAAAAGTGTGGTCCAGATTCCTTGTGCAGCATAACATTGTGTAAATCTATGATCCATTGTTTCTTGTTGTTGTCTACACAGGTTACAACTATTAGGACCTACAAAATCTCTTTTTTGTAGATTCTCCTAGGTTAATATATTATTGTGTAGGGCTAGCTAGGTGAAGCATTTTAATTTGGCTAGGATGAGCCATTTCCAAATACAATAGTTCCACCATCTATGATTTGGCTCCACCTTTGAATATAGAATTGCTTCATATGTCAATTGGACTTTTACCTCCCCAAAGGATGTATCCTAGCTCCAAATCAAATGGTCCTTAGAATTGTTTACTCTAATTCCATTTAGGTTTATCTCTAATATAAAATTATTCCATTCCTTTGCTGGGACTCCTTCCATTCCCAACTCTAATGAGGTTAGCTAGTAGTTTCTGGAGGACAAAGAGGAGCCACTTGTTTTGATATTATGTAAATGGACAATTCCTTTGGGATTAACATAGTTAATTAATTCTAGAGAAAACTTGTAGGTGTGACCTTCTCCAATGAAGGGGTCCTTACCCACGACTCTTTGTTTGTCATCCCCAACTTTCCAAGCGAGCTAGTTAAAGAGAATGGGAAAAGATGTAGTGAGATCTTTCCAGACAATGGAGACTCCTTTGACCATATTTTTTGCATATCCTTTGATCTAGTTCACTATAGACTTGTGATTTAAATACTTTCCTTTAATAATCTGACTCCATAGACCCCCACCGAACAGGGCTCTCCACATGTTTTTTAGAGATAAAGATTTTGCAAACCATGATAGGTTTTTAAATCCCCATCCTCCAAGGTGTTTGGGGATAGATAGTGCTAGCCAATTGATAATATGGATTCCCTCCTTACTATTTTTTCCTTACACCCATTGTACATTATTGTCTCTTATACCCCTTCAATGGCAACCTTTTCTAGATTTCCTTTTGCAGCTGCATCAAAGTTTAGGCTGTAGATTTCTTCCAAGGAGGTTTCCATTGTTCTCCTAGGGACCTGTCAGCTATCCTTGATTGCATAGCTCCAATAGATGTTTTCCCTATGGCTCCTTAACCTATCCATCTTCTTGGGAAGTCACTTTGTCCTCTTAAAGTCTCATCTTAATCAGCGTAATCCAATAAATGTGGTATCTCTGATCAAATCCCCTTTTTCCAAAATCTGGTCCAGAAGGAATCTTTTTCTTCGCTGGTAGCCCCTAAGCAATGCTTGGATGTAACAGTCCTTAACCAAGAAAGAGCATTTGTCTTTGTCAATCCAGCATAGTTTATTCAAGCTTTGGCATATGAAGAACTTTTCTTTGGTTAAGAGCTTCTTGAAGGATCTTTACCTCTGTTGGGTTGAGCTACCAGATAATGGTCCTGGCTTTTCCTTGAAGCCTCACCAATTTCTTAAAACTGGTTGTTGATTTGAATCATATTTCAGTAAGTTTCTTCTCCAATTCATCCTTTTTCTATGAGTTGACTAGATATCCTATCCAGACTTGGAATTTTGGATAGAGCCTGATGACCCTGTTAAACATCAATTTATCACCGCTTTCACTCCCGGTCTTATCACTGTGTCATGTGTCCAAGTCAAACATGCTTATGACAGACAAATACTCTCCTATGCTGCCGATTGACCCACTTTTCCTAAATATCTGCCTCATCACAGTTATAGGCTTGATAAACGCGTTGAAAGGCGCTGACGAACAGTCCATTCGCGCTGCCAGCGTGGAAGTACACCTGATTCCTGCGATGGCACGACTTTAAGCACCAGCGCGGGGCTATGTGGTCTCTTCGGCAATGATCTGACTATCTGCACTGATCACTTGCGATGTCAGCATTGAAGCCTAGTTCTGTGCCCACGATGATCTAGATTGGGTGAATTGTTCCAACAGTCAGCCTTCCGGATGACTCTAGACCTAGTTGTTGGCCTTGTTTATGTCGCCCTTCCTTCCCTGGTGTGGTAGTTCCGTCAATTTTGCTATCTTCCTTGGTGATAAGCTCTCCTTTCCCCCATTCATGGAGACTCCTTCTCCTATTTAAACTCTCACCATTGATATGCATTGCTAGTTCTTGAGTTCCTGATAGTTGGCTAGTTGAGTAGTGCTATTAGTGTTTGTGAGTTTGCTAGATAGCTGGTGTGAGAGTAATAAGTGTGGGATTGTTGATAGCTTGTAGAAGGTTGTGAAGTGCCCTTGATCTTGTGTAAAAATTATGAGTGAGAGAGCTCTTGTATGTTGGGAGATCCATCTTCAAAGAGTGAATGCTTGGAGGACATGCTGGCTGGACTCTTTCTAAGAATGCTTGTGACGTCAAGACTTTGGTTGTAAGCTGACTCTTAGTTCATTATTAATGCAATCAATGATTTTTTCCTATGTCTTGTATGTAATGTACTTGATAGCTCATGACTTCTTGACTTTGTGAGTAAAAAGTTCATTGTTGTATCTGGTTACGTGCTTTGTTGTATTTCCTTTGTTTTGTTTCAGGTTGCTCACTCGTTGAGAAGAAGGAAGCTGAAGCAGCGCAACGGAACTCCATCGACCACCAGTTGCGGTAGGCCTCCAAATTTAACTATTTAAGGAAAGCTATTGTTGATCTGTCCTTGTTTGTGACTAGATCCACTCTAGGGCTAGAGGGGTTGCCTGTGTCCGCAAAGGGAACACTTTCCTGCATCACAAATTGGTGACTCCGCTGGGGAGGAGTTTTGGCCTTTGTTTTTCTTGTTTGCTCTTGCCTTGATTTTTTGATTTGATCTCTTTTGAAGTTTTGGGGATTAGTTATCAGTCTTCTGAGTTTCCTGGGTTTATCTGGGAAATACCCCTATTTGATTGAAGAATTGGTTGTTTTTGATTTGGGAGTTTTGGTTCGCCTGTCACTGTTTTGAACATCATCGTAGATTTAATTTTAACAGTCATGCTATCATCGCGAACACCCTTTTGTAATATCCTGTTCATCGTGTAATTACGCCTAACAGTAGCGATGGTTCTGGAAATCAGAACATCGCGGAAAAGGCGTGTACTTCCGTGCTGACATCGCTTTGTTGCTGCGGCTAGCACTTCATCAGCGCTTGTTGCTTGTGTATTACCTGCGCTGATTGCTGTAGAATTGATTTTCTCAATTTAGCCTCCTGAGTCCATTAGTCCTACTGGTCCCTTGCTTTTCCCACTTGCTTGATGACTTGTTTTTCAATGTCCATGGTTGAGGCACTTTCTTGTGAGCTTTGTTGAATGAATCTTGTCTTTTGCTTATGTGACCTAGATCACTATTTCAAGTTCCTTGGATCTGTTGGCTTGATTGCTTGTTTGCTCAAGGTTCATTTGCGGCTTCTTGTTGCTTTGATTGAGCCTTCCCCTTAGCTTGTTTTTGGGTTGATTGTTTAGTGAATGTTATTGAACCAATTTCGGTATTGATTCGATTTCTTTTTGCTACCGAACATAGATTACAATTGTTTGGGTCAACCGGGATTTTCCATTATTTGTTTCTTCTAGATTTAAAGACATCAAAATCAGAAAGTTGCATTCATTTAGTACACAAGTGAAAGAGAATTTGCATTTCAAGTTTGCATATTGGAAAGTGAATGGTAAAGATCTCTCATTAGTAGTATCTGTGCACTTTAAGAATTGGTGTCTGTATGCATTGAGTGACTATCGTTGTTGTCTTGGTTTTCTTGGTTCGGAAATGATCTCTCTACCCTCTTGCAGGTAGGTGTTCATTGAAATGGAAGATGTTTTGCTCATTCTAGCTGCATCCTAGGATTTATTATATACATACGGTAAGGCTTGAAAACTGAAACATAATCCAAGATCAACTTTAAAATGAATTGAATAAATCTAACAATGCATTGGAACATAACGCACACTATTAGAGGTCTAGGCTAGAGACGTGCTCCGACGTCGTTAAACCTAGTCACTTTTGTTTCCACTCAAGGTTGGGTGATTCCTCCCTCTGTGACTCAATAGTGGTCTAGTACGGAATAATGCTCCCACGTACCGTCGAGTATATGGGGAGACCCCACTAGGTTTATCATCCTTTATCCTTAGGAAGTCGTGTCTGCCGCCTTACAAACCATAATGCACTTAACACAACATTCGGGAAGATTTACTGTCGTATAGAAAGTCCTTGGCTTTCATATGACTGCCAAGGTGTATATGCAGTTTTATAGATTGTCTGGTAAACCTTTTGCCTAATTCTCTAGAGTAGTCACTTTCGCTCCTTTTCAGACTCCTTAAAAGAAAAGGTTCATTTGAGAACTTTTCCTTTCAGGCTCATTAAACCTCGAAAGAGATAGAGTCACCTTTTCATCCTTTTCTCGACTCTTGAAACATGAAAAGGTCAAGTTTTGTTCCTGAGTCATAAAATTTATTGCCACGAAATATTCCTGGTAATAGTTCGAATTCTTGGTTGTGATAAGAGTGTTTTTCAAGCTCATTCTCGATGGCAACATTCCCCGAGCCTACTGGCCAAGGTTTTCCCCCAGATGGAAATCTTGGTCTGTTTCCTTCATTTGGAAATGCCGGTGCTCCGTATATGGAAACATTGTCTTTGCCTGGGTTAACCATCGGTTTGGCCATATGGTTGTTTTCAACCTCGGTGGTCCCGATCATCATGAATCCTATTCCACCATCTCCTTCGTTTGAACCACGACATGTTGATTCCAAGGTTGAGCCTACGCCTTCTTCCCCTGTTTCTTCCTCCTCCTCTCCTCCTTCGCCTAGTGAAATTTCTACATCTAGTAACCAGGAGACTAAGAAGAAGAAGAAGAAGTCTGATAAACGCGAGGCCACCTGTGTAGCTACTGCTCTGAGCACATCTCAGGTCAGAACACCTTTTGCTCCTCCGTGGAAGGTTAAGTTTCCCTATAAATTGTGCAAGGGTGACCATCTTCTTCGTGATTGTCCTGGCATTCCTAGGATCTTAGAAGTATGGTCTCATCATCAAGCTCATACCTCATCATCCTCTGAAGCTCATGGTGATGTTACCCTATCAACTGGCAATGGTAAGAAGAGAGGGAAGATTTGATTCTCCCGTAGACTTTGTGAAGGCATCCATCCCCTTCACCTTTGTCCACTCATGGATAAAGCTTCCGCCATTTTGGAAAGTCTTACAGCTTCTTCACCCCAACTTCTCATTGGTTATCAGAGGCTCTCTTCAGACCCTCTCCCTGTCAACAAAGAGATTTACTTAGATTCTTCTCTTTTCCGTCCTCCTCTTTTCAAACCTGGCTATTCTAAGCCTGTTCCAGGCAAACCATTGGTCGAAAAGAGTGTCAACTTGGGTTCACCATCTGTTGATCACTCTGTTTCAGAAGAGCATCATGCTCATGTTCTTCTCCTCTCATTAGATTCTCCAGAGCCTGAAAACGACTCTCCTATCCCAGCTGATCCAGAGAGTCCTTCGGTTCTTGTAGAGCATGGGGGCAATCGTACAAGTCCCCCACCAAGTAGTTTGGTCGTTTCCTTCGACTGGAGTCACTTGACTGCTTTCTGCCTTCCAGCCTATGTGCCTTTCGAGATTACAGTACACGCCTATGATAAGACAGTACCTCGCACTGTCCTTGATGAGGGTGTGTCTGTTAGTCTTATGCCTTCCACTACTTGGCAAGCTTTGGGTTCCCCACAGCTTGTGCCGGTCACGCAGAATCTGTTGGCCTTCGACGGAGGAGCCTGTCAACCTGTAGGGGTCCTCCCAAATTTCCTTGTTACTTTGGGGGACAAAACCATCTATATCGATGTCATGGTTGTCCAAGGTGCGAATTTCAGTCTTCTCCTTGGTCGTGACTATATTTATGCCATGGAGGCCCTTGTCTCTTCACTTTTCCATGTGGTCTACTCTCCACATGATGGAAGAATCGTGACCATCGATTAATTATCATTCTTTAGTCCCCCGGTGCCTCCTGCACAGCTGTCATCCCCTCTTGGTTCTTGCTCGCAAGCATTACCTTCCTTGCCACAGGTCAATTATGTGGCTACTCGTTCCATCTCCACCTCCGCTGATGATCATGCAGATGGTCTCATACATCATGTACTAGGGGCATTGGAACCCGATCTGTCATTAGTGCCTCATGACATGTATTCCTCCCAGAGTGCGTCCCTTCCATCCCGTGAAGACCTCTTGGGAGCAATTTTTTCATAAGGCCCATGAACAAGTGTCACGAGCATAGTTCCTTGTCTTGTGTCAAGCTCGTTAAAAAATGAAATAAGGAGTCTTGAGGAAAGTTCTTGATCTTGTGTCAACCTCGTTAAAAAATGAAACAAGAGTTATGAGGTTAGTTCTTTTACTGTGTCAACCTCATTAAAAAATGAAACACCTCCCTTTCCAAATCAAGTCTTTGATTAAGATATCGTAAAATCCAAGTCGAGTCTTTCCAAGACCTTGAAAGTGAATCTTCATTCCATCCACCCCGTTGAATGCAATGAAGCTTGGTGGGCATGTACCTTGATTTGCATCATTATGCCTGGGGGCATGTGAACTCATAAAAAGCATATTTTTTTGTTTCAAGCTTGTGTAAACATGAAACCAAATCCAAGTAGAGTTCTCCATGGTTCAAGCTTGCGTAAAAATGAACCCATACTTGATTTACATCTCGTGATTGCTAAATTTTGCTAGATGAGCCTTGGTTGTTTCATTCCATTGCCACCATCTCTTTGGCCGATCACATGCTTTCACTTGGTTTCTTTTCCTTTCCTGAGGAACCGCAATGATGAGTGGTTTTATTAGCCAGCCTCTTGACCATTACATGTTTTGAGCAATTCCTCCATTGTCGGAACCAGTTGCTACCCTTTATACCACTCGTTCCTCTAGGACAAGTCACATTTGAGCTCTTTTTTGACAGTCTAAAAATGAAAAGATTGTCGGGCCCTTGTCGTTTGAAGCTCGTTATTGGTTACGAAACGACATGATTTCAGTCGCTTTTCTGCTTTTTCAAGTCGAAGTCACTAATAATGAAAAGAAATCCTCGATCGTAATGGTCAAGCGGTTCTTTCGAGTATCGTTTTATACTTTTTCGGGCTCAAGAGACACAACTTTACGAAAAAGGACCCCCATGGAGTTTTCTTTTTCATGTCTTTTTCAAACTCCCTAAACATGAAAAAGACTCTAATTTTTGCCTATGTCAAACTTGTTAAACCCTGACGACATTGGAATCATCACCATGACGAGACTTGAGCTTCTCCTCCCTAGGGCTCGTTAAACTATTACTAGGTTGGAATCAATAACAAGTTTATCATTGATTGTCTATGGCGGCGAGTCACTCTTGAACATTGACACTTCTACTTCTTATCAGGTTGGGACTTCCATGCATCGTCATTTGGCCTTCCGTGGGTTTGGGTTTTCATTTAGCCTCATTCCATCTGATTCATGGTGTTGTTATTAAGCCTCTGATCCTTTGGTACCTGAATGCTGCCACCCTCCGAAGTCGTGTCACCGACATGTTTAAGAGTATAATCCTTCTGTAGTTTACACCTCTGTCTCCTTCTCCAATGCTCCGTTTCACCATCTACCACTTGTTCCTTATCTCGTGTTGTTGATGGGGGAACATTATGGCCCTCCTGCGATGGGTCGTCTCTTGTCGACTTCAACTCATTATCCAGGAGATTGATCTAGAGACCCCCTTTGGTACCTTGGAGCTTGCATGCCTTAATGGCAAGTTCTTCGCACCTGATGGTCGATTCACATCATTGGTCGTCGATCAGGTGATTCCATGAGTGTTCGACTTCAGCTCATTCTTCACACTTCGTGGATTGTACTGGATCGTACCTTGAGAACCATTGGTATTATTGGTGGTTTCTCTTCCACTTGTTAACGGTTTACATCATCGACCGATAATCGAGTGATTTTCTATCATGCTCGACCTCAGCACATCTATTCGCATGTTAGAAATTGTACTATGGTCGGTTGGGTTCAAGACCCCGAACTCAGATTACATATGTTCGGGCTGCATGGATTGGTTTGTGATTACATGACTCATTGATGGATGGCTGCGACCATACCTGAGTCTTCATGGATGGCTACGACCATACCTTTATCATTATCATGGTCTCATTAGTTGGATCGCTGCGTCCATACCATAGACTCGAGTTATACATCTTTTGGATGGCTGCGTCCATGCCTAGACGACATGTACTTCACTATCTGAGATATTGCACTTGTGTGCAGGTTCTTCCAGACAGTGTTCCAGCTCAGTTGTTTTGTAAAGCATTTCACCCCTCCCACTCTCTCGGGCTTCATACTTTAGGGGGGCATTTGTTACACAGTAATTTGTCACCGCTTTCACTCCCGGTCTTCTCGCTGTGTCTTGTGTCCAAGTCAAACATGCTTATGACAGACAAATGCTCTCCTATGCTGCCAATTGACCCACTTTTCCTAAACTATTTGTCTCATCGCAGTTATAGGCTTGATAAACGCGCTGAAAGGCACTGATGAACAGTCCATTTGCGCTCCCAGCACGGAAGTACACCTGATTCCAGCGATGGCTCGATTTTAAGCACCAGCGCGGGGCTATGTGGTCTCTTCGGCGATGATCTGACTATCTGCACTGATCACTTGCGATGTCAGTGCTGAAGCCCAGTTCTGTGCCCGTGATGATCCAGATTGGGCGAATTGTTCCAACAGTCGGCCTTCCAGATGACCCCAGACCTAGTTGTTGGCCTTGTTTATGTCACCCTTCCTTCCCTGGTGTGGAAGTTCTGTCAATTGTGCTATCTTCCTTGGTGATAAGCTCTCCTTTCCCCCATTCATGGAGACTCCTTCTCCTATTTAAACTCTCACCATTGATATGCATTGCTAGTTCATGAGTTCCTGATAGTTGGCTAGTTGAGCATTGTTGTTAGTGTTTGTGACTTTGCTAAATAGCTGGTGTGAGAGTCATAAGTGTGGGATTGTTGATAGCTTGTAGAAGGTTGTGAAGTGCCCTTGATATTTCATAAAAATTATGAGTGAGAGAGCTCTTGTATGTTGGGAGATCCATCTTCAAAGAGTGAATGCTTGAATGGCAAGCTAGTTGGACTCTTTCTGAGAAGGCTTGTGACATCAAGACTTTGGTTGTAAGCTGACTCTTATTTCATTATTAATGCAATCAATGATGTTTTCCTATGTCTTGTATATACTGTACTTGATAGCTCATGACTTCTTGACTTTGTGAGTAAATAGTTCATTGTTGTATCCGGTTACATGTTTTGTTGTATTTCCTTTGCTTTGTTTCAGGTTGATCACTCGTTGAGAAGAAGGAAGTTGGAGCAGTGCAATGGAACTCCATCGACCACTGGTTGAGGTAGGCCTCCAACTTTGACTATTTAAGGAAAGCTATTGTTGATCTGTCCTTGTTTGTGACTAGACCCACTCTAGGGCTAGAGGGGTTGCCTCTGTCCGCAGAGGGAACACTTTCTTGCATCACAAATTAGTGACTCCACTGGGGAGGAGTTTTGGCCTTTGTTTTTCTTGTTTTCTCTAGCCTTGATTTTCTGATTTGGTCCCTTTTGAAGTTTTGGAGATTAGTTATCAGTCCTCTGAGTTTCCTGGGTTGATCTGGGAAATACCCCTATTTGATTGAAGAATTGGTTGTTTTTGATTTGGGAGTTTTGGTTTGCTTGTCACTGTTTTGAACATCATCGCGGATTTAATTTTAACAGTCATGCTGTCATCACGATCACCCTTTTGTAATATCCTATTCATCGCGTAATTACGCCTAACAGTCGCAACGGTTCTGGAAATCGGACCATCACGGAAAAGGCGTGTACTTCTGCGCTGACATCGCTTTGTTGCTGCGGGTAGTGCTTCATCAGCGCTTGTTGCTTGTGTATTACCCGCACTGATTGCTGTAGAATTGATTTTCTCAATTCGGCCTCCTGAGTCCATCAGTCCTACTGGTCCCTTGCTTTTCCCGCTTGCTTGATGACTTGTTTTTCACTGTCCATGGTTGAGGCACTTTCTTGTGAGCTTTGTTGAATGAATCTTGTCTTTTGCTTATGTGACCTAGATCACTATTTCAAGTTCCTTGGATCTGTTGGCTTGATTGCTTGTTTGCTCAAGGTTCGTTTGCGGCTTCTTGTTGCTTTGATTGAGCCTTCCCCTTAGCTTGTTTTCGGGTTGATTGTTTAGTGAATGTTATTGAACCAATTTTGGTATTGATTCGATTTCTTTTCGCTACCAAGCATAGATTACAATTGTTTGGGTCAACCGGGCTTTTCCACACTTGCTTGTTGCTTATTTGTTTCTTCTAGATTTAAAGACATCAAAATCAAAAAGTTGCATTCATTTAGTACACAAGTGAAAGAGAATTTGCATTTCAAGTTTGCATATTGGAAAGTGAATGATAAAGATCTCTCATTAGTAGTATCTGTGCACTTTAAGAATTGGTGTCTGTATGCATTGAGTGGCTATCGTTGTTGTCTTGGTTTTCTTGGTTTGGAAATGATCTCTCTACCCTCCTGTAGGTAGGTGTTCATTGAAATGGAAGATGTTTTGCTCATTCTAGCTGCATCCTAGGATTTATTATATACATACGGTAAGGCTTGAAAACTAAAACATAATCCAAGGTCAACTTTAAAATGAACTGAATAAATCTAACAACACATTGGAACATAATGCACACTATTAGAGGTCTAGGCTAGAGACGTGCTCCAGTGTCGTTAAACCTAGTCACTTTCGTTTCCACTCAAGGTTGGGTGATTCCTCCTTCTGTGACTCAATAGTGGTCTAGTACGGAATTGTGCTCCCATGTACCGTCGAGTATATGGGGAGACCCCACTAGGTTTACCATCCTTTATCCTTAGGAAGCTGTGTCTGCCACCTTACAAACCGTAACGCACCGAACACAACATTCGTGAAGATTGACTGCCGTACGGAAAGTCCTTGGCTTTCATATGACTGCCAAGGTGTATATGCAGTTTTACGGATTGTCTGGTAAACCTTTTGCCTAGTTCTCCAGAGTAGTCACTTTCACTCCTTTTCGGACTCCTTAAAAGAAAGGTTCATCTGAGCACTTGTCCTTTCAGGCTCATTAAATCTCGAAAGAGATAAAGTCACCTTTTCGTCCTTTTCTCGACTCTTGAAACATGAAAAGGTCAAGTTTTGTTCCTGTGTCATAAAATTTACTGCCCACGAAATATTCCTGGTAATAGTTCAAATTCTTGGTTGTGATAAGAGTGTTTTTCAAGCTCATTCTTGATGGCAACATTCCCCGAGCCTAATGACCAAGGTTTTCCCCCAGATGGAAATCCTGGTCTGTTTCCTTCATTTGGAAATGTCGGTGCTCTGTATATGGCAACATTGTCTTTGCCTTGGTTAACCATCGGTTTGCCCGTATGGTTGTTTTCAACCTCGGTGGTCCTGAGCGTCATGAATCCTATTCCACCATCTCCTTCATTTGCCCCACGACATGTTGATTCCAAGGTTGAGCCTACACCTTCTTCCCCTGTTTCTTCCTCCTCCTCTCCTCCTTAGCCTGGTGAAAGTTCTACATCTAGTAACCAGGAGACTATGAAGAAGAAGAAGAAGATGAATAAGAAGAAGAACTCTGATAAACGCGAGGCCACCGGTGCAGCTATTACTCCGAGTACATCTCAGGTCGGAACACCTTTTGCTCCTCTGTGGAAGGTTAAGTTTCCCTGTAAATTGTGCAAGGGTGACCATCTTCTTCATGATTGTCCTGGCATTCCTAGGATCTTAGAAGCATGGTCTCATGATCCAGCTTGTCCCTCATCATCCTCTAAAGCTCATGGTGATGTTACCCTATCAACTGGCAACGGTAAGAAGAAAGGGAAGATTCGATTCCCCTGTAGACTTTGTGAAGGCATCCATCCCCTTCACCTTTGTCCACTCATGGATAAAGCTTCCGCCGTTTTGGAAAGTCTTACAACTTGTTCACCCCAACTTCCTGTTGGTTATCAGAGGCTCTCTTCAGACCCTCTCCCTGTCGACAAAGAGATTTACTTAGATTCTTCTCTTGTCCGTCCTCCTCTTTTCGAACCTGGCTATGCTAAGCCTGTTCCAGGCCAACCATTGGTCGGAAAGAGTGTCAACTTGGGTTCACCACCTGTTTATCACTTTGTTTCGGAAGAGCATCATGCTCATGTTCTTCTCATCTCATCAGATTCTCCAGGGTCTGAAAACAACTCTCCTATCCCAGCTGATCTAGAGAGTCCTTCTTCGGTTCCTGTAGAGCATGGGGGCAATCATACGATTCCCCAACCAAGTAGTTTGGTCGTTTCCTTCAACTGGAGTCACTTGACTGCTTTTCGCCTTCTAGCCTATGTGCCTTTTGAGATTACAGTACACGCCTACGATAAGGCAGTACCTGGCACTGTCCTGGATGAGGGTGTGTCTGTTAGTCTTATGCCTTCTACTACTTGGCAAGCTTTGGGTTCCCCACGGCTTGTGCCGGTCACACAGAATCTGTTGGCCTTCGACGGAGGAGCTTTCAACCTGTTGCAAAACCATCTATATCGATGTCATGGTTGTCCAAGGTGCGAATTTCAGTCTTCTCCTTGGTCGTGACTATATTTATGCCATGGGGACCCTTGTCTCTTCACTTTTCCATGTGGTCTACTTTCCACACGATGGAAGAATCGTGACCATCGATCAATTATCGTTCTTTAGTCCCCCAGCGCCTCCTGCACAACTATCATCCCCTCTTGGTTCTTGCTTGCAAGCAGTACCTTCCTTGCCATAGGTCAATTATGTGGCTACTCGTTCCATCTCCACCTCCACTGATGATCATGCAGATGGTCTCATACATCATGTACTGGGGGCATTGGAACCCGATCTGTCATTAGTGCCTCATGACATGTATTCCTCCTAGAGTGCGTCCCTTCCATCCCGTGAAGACCTCTTGGGAGCCATGTTTTCATAAGGCCCATGAACAGGTGTCACGAGCATAGTTCCTTGTCTTGTGTCAAGCTCGTTAAAAAATGAAATAAGGAGTCTTGAGGAAAGTTCTTGATCTTGTGTCAACCTCGTTAAAAAATGAAACAAGGGTTATGAGGATAGTTCTTTTACTGTGTCAACCTCATTATAAAATGAAACACCTCCCTTTCCAAATCGAGTCTTTGATTAAGATCTCATAAAATCCAAGTCGAGTCTTTCCAATACCTTGAAAGTGAACCTTCATTCCATCCACCTCGTTGAATGCAATGAAGCTTGGGGGACATGTACCTCGATTTGCATCATTATGCCTGGGGGCATGTGAACCCATAACAAGCATAGTTTTTTGTTTCAAGCTTGTGTAAACATGAAACCGAATCCAAGAAAAGTTCTCCACGGTTCAAGCTTGTGTAAAAATGAACCCATACTTGATTTACATCTCTTGATTGCTGAATTTTGCTAGATGAGCTTTGGTTGTTTCATTCCATTTCCACCATCTCTTTGGCCGATCACATGCTTTCACTTGGTTGTTTTTCCTTTCCTGAGGAACTGCAGTGATGAGTGGTTTTATTAGCCAGCCTCTTGACCATTACATGTTTTGAGTAGTTCCTCCATTGCTGGAACCAGTTGCTACCCTTTATACCACTTGTTCCTCTAGGACGAGTCACCTTTGAGCTCTTTTCTGACTCGTAAGAGATTAAAAGATTGCCGAGTTTTCCCTTTCGACTCGTTAAACGAAATGAAAGGCGGTCTACTTTAAGCTCTTTTTTGACCGTCTAAAAATGAAAAGATTGTCGGGCCCTTGTCGTTTCAAGCTCGTTATTGGTTACGAAACGACATGATTTCAGTCACTTTTCTACTTTTTCAGGTCGAAGTCACTAATCATGAAAAGTGCTCCTTGATCATAATGGTCGAGTGGTTCTTTCGAGTATTGTTTTATACATTTTCGGGCTTGAGAGACACAACTTTACGAAAAAGGACCACCCTGGAGTTTTCTTTTTCATGTCTTTTTCAAACTCCCTAAACATGAAAAAGACTCTGAGTTTTGCCTATGTCGGACTCGTTAAACCCTGACGACATTAGACTCGTCACCATGATGAGACTCGAGCTTCTCCTCCCTAGGTCTCGTTAAACTATTACTAGGTTGGAATCAATAACAGGTTTATCATCGATTGTCTATGGCGGCGAGTCACCCTTGAACATCGACACTTCTGCTTCTTGTCAGGTTGGGACTTCCATGCATCATCATTTGGCCCTCTGTGGGTTTGGGTTGTCATTTAGCCTCATTCCATCTGATTCATGTTGTTGTCATTAAGCCTCTGATCCTTTGGTACCTGAATGCTGCCACCCTCCAGAGTCGTGTCGCCGACATGTTCAAGAGTATAATCCTTCTGTAGTTTACACCTCTATCTCCTTCTCTAATGCTCTGTTTCACCATCTACCACTTGTTCCTTATCTCGTGTCATTGATGGCAGAAACATTATGGCCCTCCTACGATGGGTCGTCTCCTGTTGACATCAACTCATTATCCAGGAGATTGATCTAGAGACCCCCTTTGGTACCTTGGAGCTTGCATGCCTCAATGGCAAGTTCTTCGCACTTGACGGTCGATTCACATCATTGGTCATCGATTGGGTGATTCCACGAGTGTTCAACTTCAACTCATTCTTCGCACTTCATGGATTGTACTAGACAGTACCTTGAGAACCATTTGCATTATTGGTGGTTTCTCTCGCGCTTATTAACGGTTTACATCATTGACCGGTAATCAAGTGATTTTCTATCATGCTCGACCTCAGCACATCTATTTGCATGTTAGAATTTGTACTATGGTCGGTTGGGTTCAAGACCCCGAACTCAGATTACATATGTTCGGGCTACGTGGATTGGTTTGTGATTACATGACTCATTGATGGATGGTTGCGACCATACCTTTATCATTATCATGGTCTCATTAGCTGGATGGCTACGTCCATACCACAGACCCGAGTTATACGTCTTTTGGATGGCTGCGTCCATGCCTAGATGACATGTACCTCACTATCAAAGATATTGTACTTGCGTGTAGGTTCTTCCAGACAGTGTTCCAGCTCAGTTGTTTTGTAAAGCATTTCACCCTCCCACTCTCTCGGGCTTCATACTTTAGGGGGGCATTTGTTACACAGTAATTTGTCACCGCTTTCACTCCTGGTCTTCTCGCTGTGTCATGTGTCCAAGTCAAACATGCGTATGACAGACAAATGCTCTCTTATGCTACTAATTGACTCACTTTTCCTAAAGTATCTGCCTCATCGCGGTTATAGGCTTGATAAATACACTGAAAGGCGCTGATGAACAGTCCATTTGCACTTCCAGTGCGGAAGTACACCTGATTCCCGCGATGGCCCGATTTTACGCACCAGCGCGGGGCTATGTGGTCTCTTCGGCGATGATCTGACTATCTGCACTGATCACTTGTGATGTCAGTGTTGAAGCCCAGTTCTGTGCCCGCGATGATCCAGATTGGGTGAATTTTTCCAACGGTCAGCCTTCTAAATGACTCCAGACCTGGTTGTTGACCTTGTTTATGTCGCCCTTCCTTCCCTGGTGTGGTAGTTCCGTCAATTGTGTTATCTTCCTTGGTGATAATCTCTCCTTTCCCCCATTCATGGAGACTCCTTCTCCTATTTAAACTCTCACCATTGATATGCATTGCTAATTCCTGAGTTCTTGATAGTTGGCTAGTTGAGCGGTGTTGTTAGTGTTTGTGAGTTTGCTAGATAGCTGGTGTGAGAGTGATAAGTGTGGGATTGTTTATAGCTTTTGGAAGGTTGTGAAGTGCCCTTCATCTTGTGTAAAACTTATGAGTGAGAGAGCTCTTGTATGTTGGGAGATCCATCTTCAAAGAGTGAATGCTTGAAGGACATGTTGGCTGGACTCTTTCTGAGAAGGCTTGTGACGTCAAGACTTTGGTTATAAGCTGACTCTTATTTCATTATTAATGCAATCAATGATGTTTTCCTATGTCTTGTATGTAATGTACTTGATAGCTCATGACTTCTTGACTTTGTGAGTAAATAGTTCATTGTTGTATCCGGTTACATGCTTTGTTGTATTTCCTATGCTTTGTTTCAGGTTGATCACTCGTTGAGAAGAAGGAAGCTGGAGCAGCGCAACATAACTCCATCGACCACCGGTTGAGGCAGGCCTCCAAATTTAACTGTTTAAGGAAAGCTATTGTTGATCTATCCTTGTTTGTGACTAGACCCACTCTAGGGCTAGAGGGGTTGCCTCGATCTGCAGAGGGAACACTTTCCTACATCACAAATTGGCGACTCCGCTGGGGAGGAGTTTTGGCCTTTGTTTTTCTTGTTTGCTCTTGCCTTAATTTTTTGATTTGGTCTCTTTTGAAGTTTTGGGGATTAGTTATCAGTCCTCTGAGTTTCCTGGGTTGATCTGGGAAATACCCCTATTTGATTGAAGAATTGGCTGTTTTTGATTTGGGAGTTTTGGTTCGCCTGTCACTGTTTTGAACATCATCGCGGATTTAATTTTAACAGTCGCAACGGTTCTGGAAATCGGACCATCGTGGAAAAGGCATGTACTTCCACGCTGACATCGCTTTGTTGTTGCAGCTAGCGCTTCATCAACGCTTGTTGCTTGTGTATTACCTGCGTTGATTGCTGTAGAATTGATTTTCTCAATTCGGCCTCCTGAGTCCATCAGTCGTACTGGTCCC
Organism: Pinus taeda; assembly: GCA_000404065.3. Classification (NCBI taxonomy): domain Eukaryota; kingdom Viridiplantae; phylum Streptophyta; class Pinopsida; order Pinales; family Pinaceae; genus Pinus; species Pinus taeda. Next base: position 122,907 of record APFE030164669.1, on the reverse strand, counting down.
TTGCTTTTCCCACTTGCTTGATGACATGTTTTTCACTATCCATGGTTGAGGCACTTTCTTGTGAGCTTTGTTGAATGAATCTTGTCTTTTGCTTATGTGACCTAGATAACTATTTCAAGTTCCTTGGATCTGTTGGCTTGATTGTTTGTTTGCTCAAGGTTCATTTGCGGCTTCTTTTTGCTTTGATTGAGCCTTCCCCTTAGTTTTTTTTTGGGTTGATTGTTTAGTGAATGTTATTGAGCCAATTTCGGTATTTATTCGATTTCTTTTCGCTACCAAACATAGATTACAATTGTTTGGGTCAACCGGGCTTTTCCACACTTGCTTGTTGCTTATTTGTACGTCAAAATAAAAAAGTTGCATTCATTTAGTACACAAGTGAAAGAGAATTTTCATTTCAAGTTTGCATATTGGAAAGTGAATGGTAAAGATCTCTCATTAGTAGTATCTGTGCACTTTAAGAATTGGTGTCTGTATGCATTGAGTGACTATCATTGTTGTCTTGGTTTTCTTGGTTCGTAAATGATCTCTCTACCCTCCTGTAGGTAGGTGTTCATTGAAATGGAAGATGTTTTGCTCATTCTGGCTGCATCCTAGGATTTATTATATACATACGGCAAGGCCTGAAAACTGATACATAATCGAAGATCAACTTTAAAATGAACTGAATAAATCTAACAACACATTGGAACATAACAGACACTATTACAGGTCTAGGCTAGAGATGTGCTCCGGCATCGTTAAACCTAGCCACTTTCGTTTCCACTCAAGGTTGGGTGATTCCTCCTTCTGTGACTCAATAGTGGTTTAGTACGGAATTGTACTCCCACGTACCGTTGAGTATATGGGGGAACCCGACTAGGTTTATCATCCTTTATCCTTAGGAAGCCGTGTCTGCCGCCTTACAAACCGTAACGCACCGAACACAACATTCAAGAAGATTGATTTACGTATGGAAAGTCCTTGACTTTCATATGACTACCAAGGTGTATATGCAGTTTTACGGATTGTCTTGTAAACCTTTTGCCTAGTTCTCTAGAGTAGTCACTTTCACTCCTTTTCAGACTCCTTAAAAGAAAAGGTTCATCTGAGCACTTGTCCTTTCAGGCTCATTAAACCTCGAAAGAGATAGAGTCACCTTTTCATCCTTTTCTCGACTCTTGAAACATGAAAAGGTCAAGTTTTGTTCCTACGTCATAAAATTTACTGCCCATGAAATATTCCTGGTAATAGTTCGAATTCTTGGTTGTGATAAGAGTTTTTTTCAAGCTCATTCTCGATGGCAACATTCCCCGAGCTTACTAGCCAAGGTTTTTCCCCAAATGGAAATCCTGGTCTATTTCCTTCATTTGGAAATGTCGGTGCTCCGTATATGGCAACATTGTCTTTGCCTGGGTTAACCATCGGTTTGCCCGTATGGTTGTTTTCAACCTCGGTGTTTCTGAGCATCATGAATCCTATTCCACCATCTCCTTCATTTGAACCACGACATGTTGTTTCCAAGGTTGAGCCTACACCTTCTTCCCCTGTTTCTTTGTCCTCCTCTCCTCCTTCGCCTGGTGAAAGTTCTACATCTAGTAACCAGGAGACTAAGAAGAAGAAGAAGAAAATGAAGAAGAAGAAGAAGTCCGATAAATGGGAGGCCACCTGTGCAGCTACTGCTCCGAGTACATCTCAGGTTGGAACACCTTTTGCTCCTCCATGGAAGGTTAAGTTTCCCTATAAATTGTGCAAGGGTGACCATCTTCTTCATGATTGTCCTGTCATTCCTGGCATTCAGTTAAGCAAAGAGTTCAACTTGAGCAACTATCTCTAATGGTTTGGAATCTTGGATTTACATTGATGTACATGTATAATTTTCATTCAAACTTTCATATTTTTTGTGTTTTTCTGTATTATATAAACTACAATAAACTAATTTAAGTCGCAGACATAAGATTAGAGATAGATTTGCTAATAGAAAGATCACTGGTCACAAAGGCTAGTCAAATTGAAAAGTTGTTTTATACAATGTATATAAGATATACCTCAGTTCTCATGACTGATTCATTTAATAGACTATAGATGTTCCTTCTAAAATGGATTTTCGCTACAATGTTGCACACATTATGAAATAAAACAACCTAGGTTGTAAGCCAAAATGTTTCTGTGACAAGAAAAAGTTACAATCCATCCAAAATCCACATCATAATATGGTTAGAACCAAAAACATATGACACCCCTATTCTTTATGGCCCTGAGAATCTTGAGTGGCAAAACTCCCCAAGTTACCTTCTTGAGCCAGGTAGGTTGGCCTACCAGTCAAGGGTTGATTAGGAAATGGTTGATTGCTGCCATATGATTGATTACAATTTGCAGCTTCCAACCATGGAGGTACTGAGTACCCATACCTCACATTTGCACTACTGACCCCTGCATTAAGTGGAGGTGTGTAATGAGCATACAGAATTGACACCAACTCTGGTAGGAACAAGGCAAGTGGGTAAACCCTCAGTTTGATAGTGAGGCACTTGAATGTTTATGAGATCTTGGAATAATGGTGTATTATTTGCGATGGAGTCCAGTGAGTTTGAAATAATCCTGGTTTCATCAGCTATTCTTGTATCGTTGATCATCCCTTGTTCCTTTTCAAGCATTTGTTTTGCCTTTCGTTTTTCCTTTTCCTGTCTTTCCATTTGCTTTTGTTGGTCCTTAAATTGCCTTGCTTTATCTCTTTCAATCCTTTCATCTACTGGACGTTGCGCAACAACAATCCTTGCTGCCTTCTTCTCCTTGACTAGATCCTTCTTTTTCTGTTTTAATTCTTGCATTTCAAATTTCTTTTTTTCAGACTCAACTAATAGGTTTATATAGTCCTCTGAGGTGAGTAACTGTGAGCTTCAACCCAGACGAAGACTACTCAGTGCACCTTGCTTTTTTTCATTGATACTCTCCCTACTGGTAGCTTTAGGAATCGTCCAAGTGTCTTCTCCACCCCTCCCACCTGCATGTCATTGATTGGTACTTCCCTTTCAATATCTATTGGAATTGATTGAAATATATCATTATCTCCATTTGATGCCTGATTATGTCCTTCATCTTCTTCCATTGATCTATTGTCCACAAAAAAATGAACAATTTCACTGTTCAATTCTGCTGGTTGTAAGGGCATGTTCATGCTATCTTCATTGGTTGTTGAGACACTATGTGCATTTATATTGATCATTTCTTCTGCTAGCCATGAAGGTGGGGTTACTTGGCTTGGCAATGTCAATTGGTCATTGTCAACTGCATGTTCAACAATGTCGTTAACAATATCAACAACATGATTTTCATGTTCTTGAGTTGGTGGAACGATCTCCATGTTACTGCGAATATGTTCATGGTTATATTTTGTTTCACATATAGTTTCATCATCTTCAGCATATAAGTTTCCTTGAGATAGGGAAATCATACTACCAGCTGCAACAACATTATCTTGGTCATCTACTTCTTTCACTTCAACACCTGTTTGGGCATTCCCTTCTTCCTGACCATCCACATGAAATGCTTGGCTACAACCAGTATCATGCATAAGAGCATCATAGTTCAGTGGCCAGATTCCTGTCCTCCTAAAGCCAGCCTTGATATTTTATGGTTTCAAAGCCCTTTTAAAAGCTTTACTTGCAAGATCTGCTAGCTCGAACCTTTTCACCTCAACCCCTGGATTCTTTGTCATCCATACAACGCGCTCCGACCTGAAATAGTTCTTGAAAGGGCCAAACACACTAACATCAAGGGGTTGTAATCTGTGAGTGGTGTGAGCAAGCAATGTCAACAGGTCGATGCCTAAATTGTTTGCTTCCTCAATTGTTTGTACATACATGTGACTCCCATGGCCATCTAATATCAATAGGTGTCTGTTATTAGGCGAGACGGCACCTAGTACCGATGCAGCAAAGTGAAAAAGCCAACTTAGAAACATTTCTTTAGTCATCCATGCATGGGGATGTGCAACCATGCATGCACCTGGTTCATAGTTATGTATATATTTTTTCAGTTGATTTTTACCTTTAAATAGATAAAATCCCGGGATTGAGTACCAATTGCATTGACACAACATAAAATAGTTATCCACTCCCTGCTCTTAGGAAAACTCTTTGGCACATTTCAGCTCCCTCTCTTGGCAATTAACCACATGCCACAATTCCTCCCCGCATGTAAACCTGTTTCATCACAGTTCCATATATGTTCTGATCCATAAGAATGTTTATCGTAAGCACTAGAAAGTGTGTCATAGAACTTTTGCACAACTGCAAGGCGCAAATTTAATGCTCTGTCTCTGTCAAGGCCCTCAACAATAAGCAATACAAGTTCTAGATGCCTTTTTTTAAACCCAAACCACCATGATTTACCAGGAAACCCATCTTTGAATGGGTTTGGCCTCCCTTGACAGATTTGAGCAACTATTGATTTGAGTTGTATCAACTCTGGCCCATGTCCCAATTGGGCCATCTCTTTACACCACTCAACCACCTCGGTCTCCTCCTCCTCAGTCATAACTGTAAGAGGCCCTCTACGTTTTGTATGAGTCAGTCCATTTATCCAATAATGTATTGATGAGGGAGGAATACCATGTTTTTTTGGAGATGCCCGAACTGAGTATCCATTAAACTCTATGTCGTCAATTGCAACTAACATTTGTTCTTTTGTCCATCCTCTTATAGCACTGATCTTTTTAGTTGAGCTTGCTCCTTGGACTATTGTTGATGGTGGTTCTATGGCTGATGGTGTGTTAACATTAGCTACTGTCACATGGTCATCCTCAATAATGTTCCCTGGTGCATTGTTGGCATTGACATCAACTGTCCTGTCCTCATTAGACGATGTGCATCATAGCTGCACACCCCTTGTCACTCTCCTGCCACTTCTCCTTGTACGAGCAGTATAACTTCCTTTTGCCATAGATGCAACAACCTGTAAAATTATTGCATGCATTTAGACATTAGAATATTTGTAAATTATGCTTTCATACAAGGAAAAAATACTTCTGCTTTATTACAGGAAATTATCAACATGTATGTTACAGGAAATCGAATAACATTACTTCGTAGTCTCTCAATTGCCTGCCTATTCATCAGTTTAGCAACTTTTATATGGATATCTGCTAATGGGCTTCAAGTAGGATTCTATGATAGAAGTTGCAGCGCAGTTGAAGGCATTATTCAACAATCAGTTTCCAAGGCTTTTGCGCAGAATTCCCTTATAGCAAGCTAGGCTTATAAGGATGCATTTCCATGATTACTTTGTTAATGTAAGGATAGGAACTAACTAAGGCATAAGCAAGTGAAATGTGCACATATATTTTGTTTCAAATATAATTTTCCATTTTTTGTTGTTGTTTGGCATTGCCAAAAATGTCTCAGTACTGCAACTTCTCCATTGCAGTCCATGGCCACCATTCCAGGAATAGTAATTAGTTTGGAAACTCAAACAAAATATGGTCATATGCTCCAAAAGAGTGCTATGCCTGTCATAATCACAGTAACGCTGGGCATAAATTCTATGTTGGGAACAACTTGCAGCTGTGATCAGCCTTGGAATGGACTTAGCAGTCATAAAAAGTTTTAGAAAATTGAATTGAAAAAATTAAGTATGTTGAAGGCATTCATTTTTTTATTTTAAGGAATGGTTTTAACTTTTCTAAATAGCTATATTTAGAACCTACTTTTTATTCAATGGCTATTTGTGAAACCATCCAGCTATCCTTTTAGTAGTTATGGCCAGACAGATCATGTAAGAACTCTGATAAATGAAAACAATGAAAACAAAACTGTAAGAAGAATGAGTTTCAATGGTTGTTTGTGAAACCATCCAGCTATCCTTTTAGTAGTTATGGCCAGACAGATCATGTAAGAAATCTGATAAATGAAAACAATGAAAACAGAACTGTAAGAAGAATGAGTTGTAATTGATATAACTAACTTGGATATATTGGCAACTGTTTTGTGATGTTGTCTTCAAGTTTTCTGAATAGTTTGAAAGCATAATATGCAACTTCAACAGTGGGTGGACTTCTTTTATAGTTTTTGGCACTTGAATTTAATTGGTGGACATGGATGCACATGGATTGTAATGGCTTCATTTTGAATGTGTGGTCTAGATTTAATTTGATGTGAACTAATGGTTGGGAATTGGTTATTTGTTGATCCATGTGCTTTGATCTGTTTTAATGAGAAATAGAGTGAGTTGGGTGTCATTTATTACAATTATTCGGTCTGGGTGTCATTTATTGAATAAAGTGGGTTTAAATGTTATTGGGTTGGGTGTCATTTATTGAACATAGGGTGTTTAGTTGTTGAACAACACAACAGTTATGGTTGACATACATTCCCTTTTATCATGTGCAAGTAGGGATATTTATTTGAGATACAAAGCTTTAGTTATGATGAGTGGGGGTTGAAGTGACAGCTACTTTGTACTTCTGGAATAGACTATTTTGGAAGCCTTTATGGTTTTAGTTGTTTTCTAGTTGGGTCAATATGGTTTGCAGTCTTAAGTAGTAAGATACTATTTATGGATAGTTGTGGGCCCAGTCAATGTATGGGGAAATTTTGGACATAAATTAATACTTTTTTATACTTAATGTTATTTATTTTTGTTTAAATATTGGTTTCAAAAGTCTCAATTTATGGTGGTTTGGTGGGACTAGTACTTTATCAATCACTGGCCCTGCACAACATTAGGAATCTCTCCCCTAATCATTTTTGCTTTATTTCTTTAAAAAAAAGAGCTTTCATCAATCAGCGCGCCAACAGCAAGGTTCCCATGCAAGATTCCATTTGCAACGATCCTGGTGTCAGCACATGGAATAAATGCCCAAATAGACCTCACGTGATATCGTCATTTCCTCTGTTCAAATTTTGACTCCACTTGTTAGCACCTTTCCAGCACAGAATTGAATGATGTGGTAAACGAATCTTATTTTCCATTACAACTCTGTTTAATATTTAGCTGAATCTGTTACAGGATAAACATTGACTTAATTCTTTTTGGATTAACATAGTTTTTGAGATTTAGGATTTGTGTAATGGTGTAACAATGTATTTAGGATTGTCTGTTCAATTATAAATCCATTCTGAGGATAAGAATGTAATGAAAATTGAGAACTCTTCTACATATTTTAAACCTCTTGAGTAATTTGAGAGACCCTGAAAATGCTGACCCTGAAAATGCTGACAGTAAAACTATGACCAAGATCCTGAAACATGGAAAAACTACTTTAACTCATAAAACTATGGTTGTAGTCTAACGAGTCTTTTTTTGCCCTGGAAGTTATAGAAATTCTGGTTATATTTAAAAAAAATGGCGGGGATTTTTGTATATCCAAATTAAAACTGTCAAATTTCAAGATTATAGGTGTCCCAAAAATTTTTGATGGTGTTGAAACCATTCCACTATCAAAAACACGATTTAAACACTGCCTCTACAAGACTTTTTGAATTTTTTTTACTAGGTTTCTGGCCACTTTTGGTCATCCAGATAATTCCTCTGCCTCCATAGACAACTCCAAAACCATGTGAGATAACTACACAATTCCTCTACCTCCATAAACAACTCCAAAACTATGTGAGATAACTAAATGTCTGCAAAATTTAAGACTACATTAAAGAAAACGTGGTCACACCGCCGCTCCTTTTGTGGTCATAGTTTTTGCGGTCTCATTGGCTTACTTCACGGCTCATTTGTGAAATCATGCTTTTCAAGTTGCCAACCAATCTTCATTTATAATAGGAAAAAGACAGAA
>APFE030164669.1:62828-111499 GCA_000404065.3 Pinus taeda | reverse complement strand
GCGGTTTTCGCAGTGCATTATATTATATATCATTTTTTTGGGATCCAAGTGGGTTGAGTAAGTCATTCATATATGACCATTTCCGTGAGAGGTAGTCGTAACTCACTAATTTCTCATGATTTTTTATTTTTGATTTGCAAATGGGGTAGCGAGCTAAGTGGGCTTGATTGTGGGGAAAACTTCATAGTTAAGCGCACTTGAGCCAAAGGTGATATGGGATGGGTGATGTCACGCCCCTACCCTGGTGGTACTCTTCCAACCGCATGATCGGGGGTGCAGCACCCACAAACACTTTCTTTTTAACAATACTTGCGGATGTGGACTATGCCTACTTTCTATACTTAGTTTATTTCTTAATCTGCTAAGTACAATCTTTCATTAACACAACGGAAACTTTCACATTACATTCATAAACACATTACCATTATCATCTAAATACAAGTGCACAACGGATATAACTTGGCAAGGGCAACTCCCTGCAAATAAGAGTCTGCCCAACAATAATGATAATCTTCAGTTTTACAATTTTACAATCAACCTGTAAAATTTACACTTGGTCTGCACCATCGTGCAGCCTTTCCCTTTCACTCGATAGAGGCATCCTTTGGGTTGCCTCACCAACTCGTCATTCAGAATCGGTGCCCCGTTGTTCAACTGTCGTGCAGTGTTGCCGGGTTGTGTCGCATGCCCGCAGCTCGCCTGCTCATTGCACTATCTGCTTGTGCTCCTTCCTTTACCCGTCGCACGAACCTTCGTTGCACAACTCATCGTTCGTTCACCGTTTCACTGACACCCAGCTCGTCATTCAACCTTCGCACGCACCCACCATTTCGGCGTGCCAACTCGCCTGAACAAACTACTGTTTATCTCGTCGCACCTGCCAACCGTGTTGTCTTCCCGGCTGCCTTGACTTGCCGCACCATTTACTCATGCCTGGGTGCTTCATTCAGCCCGACTTGTTCACCAACCAAGTCACCACCAGCGCGCCTGTCATTCACTCGAACGTCGACTCATCTGTCGCACGTTCCAACTCTGCCCGTACGCCGACTCACCCTGAACGAGTCACCCACACTCGTTCAACCCATGACGCGTTCGCCTAAGCTCGCCCAGCTCACTTGACGAACCCACACGCCAACCGTCTGTCGTTCAGCCTGTGCCTTTGTACATGCCCACCCAACTTGCGGACACCGACCCGACTTGACCTCTGTTTAGACTCACTCGATCTGCGCAAGCTCACCCGCCTGAACCAGCAAACGACCCGCCGGTCTGCTCCTGAACGATCAACTTGCTTGTGGTTTCGTTTAGCCTGCGGCCCTCCGAACTTCCTTCCAGTTATACGGCTAAGTTGCTTCGGGCCCTCGCTCCACCTACACCTTTGCCTAAGTTTCAGAGTGCCAAGGGAGCTCGCACCTCTTGCTAGCTAAGAATGCCTCGAACCCTTCAACTTATGCTTGATTTGATTTGACGCCTTATCTCCATTTCTGCCCACGCTATATATATGGTAGCTCGGCCAATATGGGGGCATCGACCTATGCCCAAGCCAACCCATCTTTTGGCTTTTCGTTAATTCCTCCAATGTTGACCATGGTGAGGGTACCAACACCCGGGACTGCCCCACCATATAAGTTCACCATCACACTTCTCAACACTTAGTCATTTTCAGATGACTTTCACGTTTCCTCCCGTTCAGCCCATCTTATCACACCAATAGGGTGTGCCCAACTCGCCAGTACCTCTAGCTCGTCACCCACTTGCCTGTCGTGCACCCTTTGCCAAACGCTCTGCAACTTGGGGGCTTTACATCATCCCCCACACCAAGTCATTGTCGCCCTCGACAATTCTTCATCCCAACAACCATCCTTTGCCAAGATCATCATCCCACACATAAATTGTGTGCAAAGGGTAATCCAGATGTGTACACCCATTGACCTGCTTCACACCATAGATATGCCACTTCTTTGCAAGGAATCATACGCTGGTACCCCTCATGTCGTTGATTAGTTGGGTAGCTAATCCAACCATGTATCGCCTCCACAAGAACTCATGCCTCATATCATCATGACTGCCCATTGCATGCTACCTGCCAATTTGTGTCATCTCACCCCTAGATTCATGCTCAAAGTGTTTAGAGACTCACTGCCATGAGCAGCTAACAATGAGCCTCATCATCCATGATAGTCTAAGAAGATGAGGAGGGAGTAGAGCCTGAAGGCTATCCCCCTTTAATTAGTTCAAACCACCTATCTGGATCGTCCACTTCCATTCTCTGCAAGTATGCCTCCCAATCCTTCATCTAAACGTTCGGCCTCACATACTCTTTGTCATCGTCATCCTCCACTATCTCCAGCCTCCTAGATAGATCCAAGATGCTCTCTGACAATGTCCTGATAACCTGTGACTATTCCGCAAGCTTTGCCTCTGCAACAAACAACCACTTACAAATTTCTTCATCTTGCTTCTCATTCTTCATATTCATCGCTGTCAATTTACATTCGAGCTTAGTTACTCCTACGGTTGGAACACTGATAGGTACATCCTCTTGTCCGTCGTAAATGTACAGTTTCTTCAAATGGGGAACAACCATAGCTTCAAATTGCTTCATAAACTCCATGCCTAGTACAACTTCATAGTCATCTATCCGCACCACAGTGAAATCGACTTTCCCAGTCCATTCACTAAGTGTTGTGTCCACTTTTTCAGCCACACCAATCACAAAATCCGAAGGAGAATTCACTACCTTCATTTTCCCGTGCATTGGTACTAACTTCAATCCAATCCTTCTCACAGTATCCTCACTCATAAAGTTGTGAGTTGTGCCACTATCAACCATAATAAGCACGTTCCCACTACCAACTTTCATCTCAACATACTCCAACTTGTTTCTTTCCTGGCCTCTCTGTGAGACCGCTTCCGTAGCCATTGCAACTCCTAGAATCTGCATAACCCCTACAGAAGTCTCTTATTTCTTCTTTGCATTGGACTGTGCAATGGCAGCCACCTTTGGTCTTGAAGGACAATTCTTCACCATGTGTGGTTCCTCACATATCCAACACCTCAACGGTTTCTTCGTCTTCGTTTTATCATATGATCTCGAAGGCCCCTCTTTCGTAGACTTTTCTTTCAGCTTGTCATTCTTTTTCTTCTTCTCATCAGAACCCTCATCATAGTGTTCTACCAAATGATCCACAACAGCAAATGCCTCCTCAAGTGTCTTTATGTTTTGCCTCTTCACTTCATTCCACGCCCAAGATTTTAGACCTATAATGAAGTTGAACACCTTGTCCCTTTCTGCCATGTCTGGAAGTTCCAAAACTGCAGTTGACAACTCTCGCTGATATGCCTGCAGACTTCCCGTTTGCTTTATGTATTTCATCTTCATCCTTGCATCCCATGTTTCATCTTGTGGACTGAAATGGGTCTCTGCAAAGCCTTCTTCATTTCATCTCACGAAGTAATAACTGTAGCATTGCCATTGGCAATTTGGTCCATTCTTCTTCGCCACCACATCTTAGCATCTTTCGTCAAGAATTGAGTAGCTACTTTCAATTTGGTTTCCTCATCGGACATCCCCAAATGCTCCAAGCACTGTTCCATATCCCATAGAAAGTTACCAAGAGTTTTCGCACTCCTTGTCCCATCATAAGAATTCGGCTCCTTGACTTTCACACGAGCAACACCTCCACTTGAGTTGTGCCCAACAACCCTCTTCAAAACTGCGATCTCATTCCGAGAATCCTCAAGATTTTTCTACAATTTTAAGATTTCAGCCAAACCTTGATCTCTTGCTTCACCAATCTTCTTGACTTTTTCTTCCATTTGTGCACACTGCCATTTAATATTGGCATAATAAAGTTTTTTTTTTGTTTATGATATAATTTAGGTTTTTTTTTTCATTTCTGAATTACATTTTAGAATTTTTAAAGAGATTAAAAAAATAAAATAAAAAATCATTAGAATGCTTGTATGAAATCTAAACAAAATGTATGTTGTTAACTTGGTAAACTGATCCAAGTTTATAATGTGTAAAAACTTATACAAACTATCTATCTTTAAATTTTAGGTTAAACATCTACGAATTCCAAATTCACATTGGTTTACGTGAAGTTTTCTCTCTTTTTTTTTCCACAGTGGGAAAACCTATCATAAATTAACACTTGAATAGTTGACATTAGTTGCTAGAATAGTTGTCATTGGATACTATCCACGAATGCACGCTGACTCATCATCAAAAGTTGTATTCCACGAATGCATGCTGACTCATCATCAAAAGTTGTATTTAAAAGAAGAAAACATAAAATGTGGTATATTAATAAAAAGAATAATTAATAATTTATTATCAAAATCTTTAGAATTTACAAATTGCATAACTTAACTTTGTATAATTAAATATAACTCCTCATTTTTTCTAATCTCTCGTTGTTGTTGTGGTTTTTTTTTTTTTTTTTTTTTTTTTTTTTTTTAATTTTGATTTTATTTTTACATCCATTTTATAAGCTTCCATTTTACCAAATCTTTATAATCTTTTATTTAATTTAATTATATACTCATTAATATTTATTTATAAGTGAACATTATATTAACCCTACTCTACCCGAACAAAATTGAAAGATATTCAAATTACCAGAATTTTGATTCTCTTGGAACGGGTAAATAATGGTTTAATTACACCGAAAGTGTTTTAGAAGGGGAAGTTGCCTTGGCCCTTTCGTCGTCTGTCCATATCCAATGAAGGAAAAACACGTGTTGAGATTTTTTCTTATTCCCCTGACATGCATTGGATCGGATGCCTTCAGGGCAGTTTCTAACTTTACAAGATTTTATTATCTAGATTTATAAAATGTTATTTTAATTAGATTGTAATTAATGATATTGATAAATAAGGGTTTTTTGAAATCTAGATAATAAGTTTGAGTTTTTAAGTTTAATTAATCTTATTAAATATAAAAGCAATATATTATGTAGGAAATTAAATAAATTCCAAAAAAGGTTTTCAAGTTTGTATTTAAATTTTTTTTAGATTCATTTAATAAAAAATAAATAATTTATATTTATTATATTGATAAAATAATAATAATTAGTGTTGTGGGTTAGTTTTATCAGTTGTGTTTTTTTTTGCGAAAAGTACTTTGTTAATAAGAGGTCATGGGTCAATTTTTCTCGAATCCCTCTGGCTTAGGTAGTAATAATCAGGTGGTGGGAAGTGATGCAGTGATAATAAGGTGGTGGGAAGTGATCCCTTTGGCCGGATTTGTCCAGATATTTTCTGGGAAAAAACTTAAAAATAAATAAATAAAATTATTATTGAATTAATTAATTTATAAATAAACTATTTTAACAAATAATGATGATGGTGGTTTACTAGACCTTAAAAAGGTAAGAAATTAATCAAAATTCTTTAGCATTTTGTTTCTATGCTCAAAAAGAAGTAAAAGAAGGTTGGTTTGATGACAAATGGCTAAAAGCACCTTGTCATGGGGTCAATTTTTTTGATGCCCTCTGGATTAGGCTCTAATAATAAGGTGGCGGGAAGCGATCCTTTTGGGTGGATTTATCTAGATATTTTCTCTAGGGAAAAATAAAAATAAGTAAATAAATAAATAAATTATTATTATTATCCCTTTGAGTGGATTTACCCAGATATTTTCTAGAGAAAAAATTAAAACATAAGTAAAATAAATAAATAAAATTATTATTAAATTAATTAATTTATAAATAAAATATTTTAGCAAATGATAATGATGATGATTTACATCTACTAAAAACTATACGGTTTACTAGACCTTAAGAAGGTAAGAAATTAAACAAAGTCTTTTGGTAGAAATCACATAAGAGATATATTGAAAATTAGAAAGTGTGTGAGTATAAGTTGGACAATTTAAGAGAATGTGCTTTTCATCTTCAACCCTTTTAAGACTTCACATGATGACAAATGATTTTTTTTTATGCTTAATGCTAATAAATATTATTAGTATATGTATGAGGTATGGGTACATTGAGGGATTTGATCTCTCTTTATACATCATAGATCTAAAATTAAGATGGAGTTACATTGCTTCATAAATATATTTCTCATAAAAAATATATTTATATTCTATATGGGGAATATGTAAATTCTGAGAGGGATTGCTTAGATAAGAATGCTTGAAGCCATTACAAGACAGTTATTGTAAGTTGAGTGAGTCACATGAACCAAGGTGGAAAGAAGAACAATGAATTGATATAGAAATATTTACTTGAAAGGAACATTAAAGATGACATTGAAATAATTTATTTCGAACTAATATTAATTTTTTTTAAATGTTAAGAACCAAGTTCATTTTCAATACAAAAGGAATTATACATTGAAATATTTTATTTTAATTCACATTAAAATAGTTTTTTGTTATTAATATTTTTCCTACATTATATCTATTAATTTCTTATATATAAAATTGATATTAAAATATTTTATCTATAATCCACATTTAAAATAATATTTTGTTATTAATATTTTTAAAGATCATATGTTAACTATATATTGAAAACAAAAAGAATTACATATCTATGTACTCATGCATTATCAAACCTTTCAACCAATAAATCATAATTTTCATATTAAAGTAATAACTCGTAAAAGTTTAAAATATTAATTAAAGTAACATGAAAAGAAGGTTAACAACATGTTGATAGCTAAAGATTATAAATATAATAATACAAAAATATAAGAAAGAATAGAACTATCTAGAAATTTTGTTGAATTGAGGCTTCTGTGATCCATAATAGTTGAAAGAATAACTTCGGCATAAATCACATGAAGACAAACATTTGTCGACACGTTTCGAACCAACTAGTGTGGTTCATCATCAGGACAAGTTGAAGAAACAGATCCAGCTAAGCATGTTAAATAGTCCGAGCAGAGACTCCAACGGCTAAATTAGAGTAACGGCTAATTTTGTGTCTTTCTTTGTTGTCCATGCCATAAGGTAAAGGGAAGATAATAAACTAATTTTGTCCATATTTTAAGTTATCTATCGTGGTGAAGCATGGAGTAGTGGAGTAGTGTCCACTTTGAAAGAGAAAATGCTATTACATAGATAAAATTAGTTTGAAACAAAGAAATTTGTGGATCTAAAGATGATTTACAAAACCGATTGATGGTGAGAAACTGCAACATTTTTAATTCTTCACTTTACTTCTTTATTTCTTTCCTCCTCTCTTTTTTTTCTTTTTTCTTTTTTCTATTTCATATTTATTTCCAATATAAGAAAAACAATGTAGACATTTTAGGTTATGTATGTTATAATATCGTTTTTACATTTTTAAAAATTATTTTACTATATTGATTTTCTCAAAAGTTGATGTTTTAATGTTCAAAACGAAAAAAGTCATTTTTATTTAGAAATTAAATAGAAATTATAGTTCCCATTTGCATATTAAAATGATGGATTTGATAGTAAGTAGTAGGTACATTTCATTTCCATCTGATTGAAATTTAGTCATGGTTCCTACCTTTTTCCTTTTGATGTTACAATTAAATTTTTGATCAAATTGAAATTTTGTTAGTGTGACACTTAATTTACTAATATTTAGATTAATTTCTCCATGATGATAAACCTAAATCTTCACATCACTTTTGTTTATTTCGGAGTTTAAGCAAATCATTTTTAGCCACTAAGCTTACTTAACACTAAGTTGAACAAAAACATGCTAACATGGGTAAAATTGTCCAACCTATTAATTAGTAAACAAAATCCGAACAAACATTAAATGAAAACAAATTATACAAATTTCCATTTGTGCTAATGTGGAAGCATGCTATAATATACACTTTATGTTAAACCATTATAAATGTCTAAGACTATTAGGGAAAGATGAACAACCACAACCGCATCACGAAACTAGAGAAGGTTAGGATTGTTAGTTGGTGATTTCTTCTATGATGTCTAAACTTCATGTGACACATGCTTTGGTCATTTGTCACATGTTTCCTATAAATTGGCATTTTCAACAAAAACAAACCAAAACAACATTATCTTTGGCCAAAATATTAATTTCTTATACAAGACTTCATGTAAGTTAAAATCATTCAAAATAAAAATTAATTTAGCCAAATATACCCAATTGAAAACAAAATAAGACGTGATTTTTCTCTATAATGTTTTTTAAATATTCATTTAAGATTTATGTTTGCACTTAGAACTTGTGGTTCTATTACAAGAAAAGTTTGGAAATCCCTTTTGAAATCCACGAGACAATGGTTATTTGAGGAATATTATAGTATCTACACAAATACTATGCTATTTTAGGGCCGACATTGGTGGTGTGCCAATATTTTACATAAGAATCATGGATTTGACATTATTGGTGTGATAATATTTTACTTAAGCATATGGTGTCTACAAAAATTCTATTCTCTTTTATAGCTGATATTTTTGATATGACAATATATTACTTGCAACATGCTAGAACCAACCATTTTTATTTCACTAATTTGAATTCAATGCATTTTTCCTCCCCATGTAGTATTATAAATTCATATGGTAATCGAAAGTGAAGAAAGTAGGTGATAATAATTCCTACTCTGACTACTTGAAACTCTACTAGCATGGGGACATCCATATATTTCTTCTAAAAAATCATGTTTTTATTATTATTAATATTGGTTTCCATGCACTGTTCTATTTTCATCTCCATTTGACCATCAATGTAATTCTTGTAATAGGGAAAAATTTGGTCCACCCAAGTATATCCCTTTTACTATTAGATAATGTGATCCTTTGGTATATTCAAAAGAAAATAAAGTTAACAAGTGTTAATGAGTTATAATTTGGAAGCACCTATCACTTGTGAGTTTCACATTTTTGTGGACATGATAAGATGTATTTAGCCATATTTATTATAACTGTTGTCCCGCTATTAATTTTACATAAGTATCTTTGTTATTGTCTTTGACAAACTTTATATTGTCTATTGGACACATTGACCATTATCCTAAAAAATACACTCTGCTCTCCTTTTACAATATATGCATCATCTATTCTCTTTGGTGTTTCCTTCCCCTGCTTCGAGGGTATGCTAGTTTAAACATGAAAGAGGCCATTCTTTTTAGACTGAAAATCCCGATCCACTAGGTGACTGAGTCTCGATAATCATTCCTTCTCTAAGGTACCTCTATGTAAGCTATTAATGCAATTTAATTAATGGGAGAAAGGTCTTATGCCACTAAAGCTGATAAAGGCGGGTCAGTAAGGCATGGAGTGGATTGATTTGATGACAATACTACTATCAAAGTCTTAATTTAGTGGTAGTGTTAATTAATTTTACGGACACTTGGTGATATTATATAATTTTTAATTTAATTTTTATAGATATTTTTTTCTTCAAGACAATTATATATAAAAGTCCATAAAAGTAGTCACTTCTTATACAATAGCCAATTAAAAAAAAGAAATTTGAATTTCGAAAATTTAAAAATTGGGTTTTCATTTTCAAAATATTTAATTTAATAGTATAATTTACAAAAAATTTAATAAACTCTACAAATGGTTTCAAAAATTTGAGAGGTCAAAGTTGTTTGACCATAGACTGATTACAATATAATCCAAATCATGTATAATAAGATATAGGGATTTGTTTAGTTATGCGATAAGCAATTTTGTTTGTTTGTTTTAAATAATTAAAATTAGAAAAAAAAAAAAGTGTTAAAGTTCTAACTTGAAATTTGGATATTTTTTTTGAGAATATGGAATAATAATAGATAGTGTATTTATTTGAAATATTAAAATTTTCAATTTTTCTATATTGTTTAATTTTAAGAAATCTTACAGAATTTAGATCAATTCAAAATTTGGAAAAATCTTTGTAGGCAATGTTTTTCGAATGACAAAAATATAGATTATGGTGAAACTCTATTCATAACTAAAAATCTTGTAGGATTCCTATTGGATTTGTGGCTGGAAAGAATACCTTTTTTCTACAAGATTTAGCTCATCAAAACAAGGAATATTAAGGAGACTTATGAAGAAAGAAGTACCATAGAAAATATAGAATCTTGCCCCATGGGAGAAAAAATTATAATATTCAACTTTATGAAAAAGTGTGTAATGCACACTAGGCCAATGGTATAAATGTATCTATTATGAGTCACATGCTTATTACCTAAGTCCATATGTTGGTTGAGGATACACTTTCTACTTTGGTTGTAAGGATGATGGAAGAAGGAAGTAATCAACTTAGCACACTGCACTAGAGATAACTTAGCTTTGAAAAGTCATTAACATGTGTCAAACACCTTATGGAAGAAAAGGGCTAAGTACATATGGTCCTCATAATCAATGAAACATTAGCATCAGGGTGAGTCCCTAAAGACAAAGTAGAGCCATCTTTTGATCTCATAATAAGAGGAGAAGATGAATACAAAGTGACGAGCATTCCTATGTATTAAGATTTGAAGAACATATTTGGCACATATAATGCTCCCAAAAAAATATCGTATTTTTCTCAATTCAAAGCTAATGGGAATATAGATTGAGTTATGATGAAGGAACTCTCAAATTGCAAGGTAAGTAGAAATTGCTGAGGGTTTTGATGAATCCATAAGTCCTTGAAGTGGAGATATACAATAGAGAAATAATGGAGCTTTGGGGAAATGGCACTCTAGGATTTTAAACATGTGGACCAAAGTTTGACTTTTTAAATCTTGATTTGAATGCCCTTCTTTGTCTCTTGCTTGGAAAGCTTTAAAGCATCTACCAAGTTATTTTGTGGAAGTGTCTTGTTAGTATCAAGAGCAATAGATGTAATAACATTGAGGCTCTAACATATTAACACAAGGCAACCCCATGTTTTGTGTGTTGGATAGAGTACTCCAGTACTACACATGGCTACACAAGATAACCTAACTGAGAGTTGGTCACCCACCCAATCTTGTGTATAATCATTGCCACTTGAAATATCACAAAAGAAATGAGTGTTACAATACTAAACTCAATGAGAATTATGTCATGAGGAACTAACCTATTGGCATGAATGTGATTCAAAAGCAATGAGACAAGTACACTCTATATTTGACGACAATCTATTTTACAAAGGTATGGACCATAATATCAAGCCCATATAAGAAAGTGGGTGTAACCAATGAGTGGAAGAAGATAATCTTTGCCCAAATGTCTTATAAAAGATGTTGAAATGATTACTTATCAAGGGTGGTGAGAGACATGTAATTCTCTTTTTTCTGTAGACTTCGTTGCAAGTGTTAAGATAAAGCTTGGTCTAACAAATAGTACTACCAAATGTATATATGGTGTGACTATCTCAAATCTATCACCTATGTAGTTGAGAATCACTTTGTTCACCTCTTGCTTGGAGATATTGAAAGCTATGGTTTTTATTTTTTAAACTTTGTTGGAGCATATGAGGATGTTAAAACATTTTGTTAGCTTTAGAAATCAGTAATCAAGTGAGATATCAATATAAAAATCCATTTATAAATAGAAGTATGGCAATAAAAATTTGAAAGAGAATAGTTGTGGGTGGTATCCAAGCTTCCTAATATGATATTATCTATCGCATTTTAATGTGAAGTCCAAAAAGTATACAACAAAGTAAACAACCTTATTGAGCTCCTATGATGCTATATATTTCCTTAAACACACTAGAACTTATATATAAATTTCCAACGATGAACTCATAAATTTTCACTGGTACAACCCATGGTTGGAAAGATGGAAGGATCCTTAATCTCACCTATTAATAAATGTTAAGGCACTATGTCAAATCCCTCCCATAGTCCACAAGGAAGCAACCAATATGCCTTGCATGGGTTAACCTTTTCATCTTTAATGATATAAGTTAATGCCAATGAAAATGTAATCAAAGTATAGTATTTTCCCCTAAATATTTATTGTCGTTTCACTAGCAATCCCTTTGTCTTTACTCACATGGAGATGTATATCTAACATTGATGAAGATCTATCCAATATATGTTCAAGCATAATAGAATGATGTTCGGATTAACGTGGAATAAAGAATATGTAAATTCAAAGATAGTGAAAATCCATGTAACACAACGTAGTTAAAGAGGTTTAAAGTGCACTATGAAACATTCAATAAGAAAATAAGGAAATAAGAAAATTTCAATATTATGATTAAATAATTTAAATTTAAGGTTCTCTGTATCACAAGATTGGTTGGGTTGGAACTTTAAAACAAATGGAAAGCAGGATCAGAGGCTTAGAGAAAAAGTGAGACTTGTTGGGTTGGAGCTTAAAAAAAATGGCAAGCAGGATCAGAGGCTTAGAGAAGAAGTGAGACTTGTTGGGTTGGAGATTAAAAAAAAATGGCAAGCAGGATCAGAGGATTAGTGATATGATTTAGAATATTAGTTTGCAGTGCTAAGATCTTCCTAAAATTATAAATAAAATGCTTTCATTGTGCTTAAGGATTCATCAATTTTTGCAAGTGAAATAAAGATTTTTCATGTTAATTTTAGGAGCAATTTAACATAAACTAGAAACTAAACAACAAAATAGACATGTATAGAACATAATCAAAAACACATTACAACAAGCACATGATAAAGGATTGCACCCTTCTTGGGCTACATCTCCTTGGTCCAAATTCCAAAGGCTTCAGCCTTTCTATTATGCTCAAAAGTGTAAAAATCTATGTTTACAATGCTCAAATGCTCCTGAAACCTACTCCAATTAGTTCAAAATACTCAAAAATGGCTATCTAGCCTCTTTTTGCATCCAATTTGGTGGAAAAATGAAGGAGTTATGACTTCTCCTAGTTCTCCCAATATTTGCTCCATAAATTGCCCCATTTCTGGCATGATCCTACAAATTAGCCTAAAAAACACGTCAATTGGGCAAAAATTTCGCCGCACAGTGGGCCATAATCCATCAGCATCAATTGTTTATTACAAATCGCAATCGACGAGGAAACCAGCAGGATTTATAGTCTGTGAACGTGACAAGTGAAGTGCGATTACGATGTGGCGGGCTTCACAGAAGCATGAACCAGAGCCTATAATTACGTCGCATCTGGGAACCTATCACATTTCACAATCGACAGAGAACCGAGGGGTAATATAATGTGAGACTCTACTTTCTTGTGAGTTGCGATTGCGATCTACAATCCATCACATCATAACTCTGACTGATCTATCCCATCGTAACTCCAAGACGATCCATCACATCACAACTCTGGGGTCAATCCTTTAACACCTTTCCACCTGTCTATTGTGAACTGTAATTCCAATTTATTGCATCGTAACCTTGGCTGTTATGGGGCCAATTTTTAACACGATCCGCCTGCGACATGCGATTTGTGATATGTGGGGGCCAATGGCGGCCTACCACTTGGCGTTTGCGCATTCCCCGAAGGGCCTTGTCACATCATCTTTTCCTGCCATTTGTCTAGGTCAAACCTGAACTTTGACTTGCTCTAACTTCTTCATACGAGCTTAGATTTGAGTGTTGATCATACCGTTGGAATCAGAATGACGAGCTCTTCGATCTGAAGCTAATTGTATCAAGATTCTTACACTTTTATTTTTTTATCCTAATTTTGAGCACCTGATTACTCCTCTTCACTAGAAGCCTTTTGGACCCAAAAGGATCACTTTCAATTGTTTAGTAGGTGAGGGTACAATTCCCTCACCTTTCCAATCTTGATTCACTGATTAGTGAATTGGAATTTGTGATCTCCACAATGCTTGTCGTGCCTTTTTGTGTACTTTCCTTTAACTTTTTCAAGTTGTTCTTGCACTGTTTGATGTACCATTTGGATTCGCTCAATGAACTCTTTGGCCTTGTCCATGTTACTATCAGTAGTAACATCCTTCTTACCAAGATGATACAATACATTATGATGCAAATGGTAAACAAATTCCTCTACTTGATTCCTTTGACTCAAGCTTGAATATACATCTTGAAAGTACGTATTTTTCTGAACATAACTTTCATGTAAAACAAAATGATGCTTGAGGAAAGTAGTTATACAAACTATAGGCCTAGAAACTACATCAACAAAATTGTCGATTATACCTTTCTTATACCTTTTGACCAAGTAGAATAGTAGAAGAAAAGCCATCCATTGGAAGTGCCTTTGTCACTGCAACTTAAACACTTTATCATTGAAAATTTCTGAATGAAAAAAATGGGCTTACCACATTACAAAAAGACTGTGCCCATGGCATAGCCACATACAACAACCTGAAACTTAAATGACTGTCTCAAGTCCGGAAAAGCAAGTATTGGAGTTGTACTAATCTTTTGTTTTAAAGCCTCAAATGCCTCTCGTTGTTTGCATCCCCACTAGAAGACCTTTTGCACAATTGCCAACAAATGAAAATGAACTACAATAGAAGAAAAATTAACAAAATTTCTCCTCCAACATTGGGCTGCTCCCAAAAAACCTCTTATCTAAATGACTATCATGAGTCTATCTGCATAAATTGTGAGTTGATCAAAGGCATCTGCAGCTTCACGGGGATGTATGATTATTTTACCTATGTCTATAGGAATGGAGTCAATACCACCACAGACTATTACGACATCAATCTTGGAGAGGTCTAACTTCATCTCACTTTCTCCACATCCCATGCAGACTGCCAAAAAGCCTTTGGGAACCTGAACATGCTTGAAATTACAAATTTTAGGACTCAAGTACATAAAAGAAGTTTTATCCAACATATTCTTTGACGTCTTAAGAAACAAATGTTCTTGACATACGACATCAAGTATTTTTTTCTCACACATGACATGTTCATAATGAAATTTTCTGAAACTGAAAATGTCATCCAAATAGACTATCCCGTCTAGAAATGGCTTCAACACATCTTTCTTCATATGTGTAAAAGTAGTAGGAGCATGGCAAATACCGAAAATCATAAAAAGCCATTCAAACAAACCTTGCCTGGTTTTGAATATCATCTTCCCTATATCTCCTTCAACAACTCTACTTTGATGAAAACCACTACTTGAATCCCATTCAAGGAAATGCTTACCATTCTTCTCGGGTGCCAAAACAAGAGGTGCACCACACGGTAAAGGAGTAGGCTGAATGATCCTTTATTCAAAAATCCTTGGAATTGCATCTTAATTTCTGCGCTTTCCATCATTGACATCCTATACATGCCAATGGTAGGAAGAAGACACTTTTGCTGCAATTGTAACTCATGTTGGATTCCCCTCTTGGGAAGTAATCCCTTTGATTCCTAAAAAATTTCATCAGATTGGTTAACAAAATCAACCAAATCAATTTTCAAATTCAAATTACAACCATAAAGCACTTCATAATCAATATCATTCTTGATCATGAGAAGCACACAATTCTTGCTCGAATTCACTAGTGTTTTCGTTTGCCCTACATTAACAAGTGAAAGATTTGTTTTTTTTGTTGTGATCTCTCACAATATATTCTACTCCATTTTTGAATATGCGATATTTGTTTTCATGTCGATAGAAAATAGCTTTTCTTTCATAAATTTATGGGCTGCCCAAAACGAAGCCACATATATCTAACAACACAACGTCAAGCTCCACTTCATCTATGAATTTTGCAGTGATTGCGAATTCAATTTATTCTTTCTCATAACCTGCAATTGCACATTGTCACATACCCATCTAAGTGGATACAATTTATGATGTGGAACAATTTCTAGATTTAGACTCTTGACAATGTTTTATGAGATAAGATTGGCTTGAGAGCTGCTATCAAACAATGTATCAATCTATTTATGTTACGATATCACCCTTATGTGAAACAGTTATATTCTCCTATTTTCATTTGGAGTTTCATTATGTGAGTTTGAAGAAATAGTGCTGGTAATGGATTCCTTTCCTTGAAACTCCATGGCTGTGACTTTTGTTTCATCACCCAAATTGGATCCTAAATCCTCTTCTTGAGTGATTGCAATTAACTTTTCTTTTCCTTTGTTGTTGAATTTCTTTGGTTTCATTTCGGGATGAAGCTTCCAACAATGAGCTTCATTTTGACCCTCTCTGGAACAATGTTTACATATTTTCTTCTCTCCTTCCTTTTTAATGGATGAATTTTTATTTCCCTTGAAACCCTTTTCTTTCTCTTTACCCTTAAACGACTTTTTACTATCTTCTTCTAGGGTTTTTTTCCCTCTTTCCTCAAGATGAGTGGCTTGCGCACACACATCATCTAGATTATTGGGATTAAACATTAAGATAGTATGCCTAAGGTAATTGTGTAAACCCCTATGTACTTTAGCAATGTGTCTTGTGATTGCAAATCTACACCTAACATCATAGACCTTTTTTTGAATTCTTATGTGTAATCTTTCACATTTTGACCTTTAAGTTGTCTAAAGTTCTACCAATTCATGATGGCTTTCTACATATAAGCTAGAGGGTAGAATTGTCTTTTAATTGTCTTTTGATTCCCACCATACTAGTGTTTCACCCTGCATTCTCAAGAAAACTAACTGAATCTTCATGTCATCCTCTTGAAGGTTTTGAATCCTGCAATAGACCTGCAATTGACGAATCCAATTATCAAGCTTCTCTGCATTGACTTCACCATTATACACGAGCAACTCGAATTTAACGTCAAGTTTTAAAAAAGGTGATTTACCAGTTCCTTTTGAAGAATGATGATGAGTATGAGTAAGGGTTGTATTAGTTGAAGAGTGTGAAGATGCTTGTGAAGAAGAAGATGAAGAAGATGGTGGAGAGGGTGGAGGTTTGTCTCCATTTTCGTTACCACCTTTTCCATTACCTCCTCTTGAAGAGCCTTCTCCTTTGGGAGGTTTGGAACTTTCTCCTTCCAACCTGTTGTTCCTCTCTTCATAGAGGACATTCACCATCTCTGTCATATCAAAGAAATAATTTCTGAAGGTCTTCTCATCTTTTGTCATGTTTGTAGGTTATCCTTCATGAGACATGATCTCTGGACTCTCAACTGTAACTTAAGGATGAACTGGTGTTGGAGATTGTGGCAACCTTTCTCTTCTTCCCCTTGAACCAACTTCAGGGCTTCCAACTAGCTTTCCTTCACCTCTTTTGAGTTTTAACCTTGTAAGCATGACATAAACTTGACAACAATTAAATCCTTCTTTCACAAAGCAAACCTTGCTTTGATACCAAATTTAATATGATTTAGAATATTAGTTTACAGTGCTAAAATCTTTCTCAGATTATAAATAAAATTCATTGTGCTTACAGATTCATCAATTTTTGCAAGTGAAATGGAGAGTTTTTATGTTAATTTTACGAGCAATTTAACATAAACCAGAAACTGAAAAACAACATAAACATGTATATAACATCATCAAAATCACATTACAACAAGCACATGATAAAGGAGTTCACCCCTCCTGGGCTACATCTCCTTAGTCCAGCTTCCAATGGCTTGGGCCTCTCTATTATTTTCAAAAGTATAAAAATCTATGTTTATAATGCTCAAATGCTCCTAAAACCTACTCCAATCAGTGCAAAACACTCAAAAATGGCTATCTAGCCTCTTTTTGCATCCAATTTGGTGGAAACCTGAAGGAGTTATGACTTATTCTAGTTCTCCTAATATTCACTCCACAAATTGCCCCATTTTTGACATGATCCTACAAATTAGCCCTAAAAACGCACTAACTGGCTGAAAATTTCACTGTCTGGTGGGCCATAATCCATTGGCACCGACTGTCTATCATAAATCAAAATCAATGAGGAAACCAATGGGCTTTATGGTATGTGAACGCGATGGGCAAAGTGCGATTGCAATGTGGCGGACCTGATGTAAGTATTAACCATAACCTATAGTCACTTCACATCCGGGAACCTATTGCATTTTGCAATCAGTGGAGAACCGAAGGGTAATATAATGCGGGACTCTCCTTTCCTACGAGTTGCGATTGCAATCTACCATCCATCGCATTGCAACTCTCGCCAATCCATCGCATCGCATCTCTGGGCTGATCCATTGCATCGCAATTTTGTGGTCAATCATTTAACACCTTTCCACATGTCTTTTGCAAAGTGTGATTTATCGCATTGCAACCCTGGATCTTCTTGGGTCGATTTTTAACATGATCCGCTTGTGACATACGATTTGTGATATGTGGGGGCCAATGGCAACCTGCCACTTGGCGCCTTCCCATTTGCTGAAGGGCCTTGTCACATCATCTTTTCGTGCCATTTATCCATGTCAAACATGAACTTTGACTTGCTCTAACTTCTTCATACGAGCTCGGATTTGAGTGTCGTTCACACTGTTCAAATCAGAATGACGAGTTCTTTTATCTGAAGCTAAGTTTATCAAGATTTCGACACTTTGATTTTTGAGCCTAATTTTGAGCACCTAATCACTTAGAGAAAAAGTGGTAATGAGATAATATAGAATTGACATGACTACATAGATGTATTATGTAACCCAAAAATTTAATAAAATCAATAAAAATAATCAAAGATTTCACAAAACAATTTCGTAGGAAGGAAGATTATTCAAAAAAAAGTTTACGAACTAATCAAAGTTGGTCTAAAATGCCTCTATGCTTGTTGAGAAATGAGGAGATAATGCCTCTTTTCCTGCAAGAGAAATCTCATGTACATTCTTTTAATTTACTTTAAAATTTACTCATTTACATTACATAATATAACATTTACTCATTTATATATTAAATTTTGAAATAAACTACAAATCAGCACGAGGAAAAAGTAGGTGGGCAAGTGTTGGGTTTAGTTAGGGCGGTAATTGCCATTCTTCCCACTCAAAGATTTTAACAAATCACGTATTAATTCACATATTAATCTCTTAACTAAACTTAATATATTGTTATATTATTAACCTACAAAGCCCGGTTTCCTGAGAATATATATACAACCCTTTCCATGCACTGTTATATAGACTATGTAGGAAGGTTTTTGGCTCCTTCATGTTCAAGGTCGAAACCAGGAGGACGACATTGCTGGAATTTAAACAGAGACATGCCAATCTGAAAGGTGTTCATTGATGACCACATTTAAATACAAACAATCACTGTACACGTATATTATACAATTCTTCAAATATAAGTTACTAGATTATTCCAACCCCTTCTAGAGTTGTTGACCACATTTGAATACAAGCAACCACTGTACATTATATCACTTGCATTCAAAAGTGAGCAATATCTAGAGAGTATCTCTACTAGGAAGGGATTGTATTGATCTGATAACTTATTATCAGAAGTTTGTGATGCCACATGTTTTTCAAGCCACTGGCAGACATTTGCAGTCTCATGGTCATTTTGGAGGATGTCTATATATTAACAACCATCAACCATATGCTAGTGGCTAATGAAAAATATTTGGCATCGAAAACTTGCGATAACCTCTGTAACTAAATGGGACGAAAGCTCGGATGTTTATCAGACGTCTATAGGAGTATTAAGCTTAGCAGCATGATAGTGTCACTTATAACCACAAGTCAGTGATGGCCCACATCGCATGAATGTGAAACTACCGACATTTTTGTTAGTGCTGTAAGGGAAAAGATGTCAGGGTATTAATCACGATGACACCACTCACTATTCAGATGGTGCCAATCACTGGTTAGTAGTCAGCATAGTCAGCTAAAGTTAGTAGGTAATAAATTCCATTCGACACAATTACTGTTCAATATGTGGCTGAAGCTATGTATAATTTGCAACCTTTAGTAATGAAATCTGCAAGCTTTGAGTGTTGAGTGTTTTCTCTGATATGGTATCAGAGTGAGGGTTGTGAGGGCTCGGACGTGTCGAGTTCGCCCTGATGGAGTTGCCAGCATATGGTGAAGAGAGTTGAGTTTATTTTATTTTGGATTATGTCTGCTGTGACCTGCGACCTGTAATGGCTAAAGCCGTGGATCGTGCCCCTGTTGTAAGACGTTCGTGATTGTTGAGCAGTGGATCAGCGGAGGGAGAGCTGCTCCAGAAGAGGGTGTATTACTGTTAAGGAGCCACTATAAATATTGCAAGTTGTAATCGTAGGAGCTAAGTTGGTTTGTTGCTTCAGCCACTGGCTCAGCGTGAGAAAGAGCTGTCCAAAAGCTTGTGAGAGATCACCATGTCATGAAGGAGAAATCTACAAGTGTCTTGTGTGAAGGAGCCATCTGTAAGCATCTTCTGTTGAGTGTTCTGCAAGGAGTCTATGTTGTTAGTGTCGCAGAATTTTTCTATTTGAGTTGAACGCTGCAACCAAATTTGCATGTGGGAGATATTGTAAGACCCTTTTTAAGTGGATTTGTGCATTTAGACGTGCCTCCAACCAAATCATGCATTGGAGCAAATAATATTGATCCAACGTGGAGGTGATTTGATTTGCCAAGGTGCCTTTCCATTGTTTTAAGTGGTTTGACTTTAAAAAAAAAAGAAGAACGAGTGTATGTTGAGTTAAAATGTTTCCACCTTTGAAGTAGTTAAAACAAAGCAACACAAAGTTTGAGTTTGTTTTTTTATTTATGGAGATATAAGGTTTTTAAAATATTTGTTTTTGTTTTAAGTGGTGAAAATAAATAAAAAGGGGAAGTTTTTTTTATGTGAAGTTTATCATAAAGAGTGATAAGATTTTTAAGTATTTGCTCCTTTTTTATTTAAAGTGGTGAAATGTGTTTAAAAAAAAGGAGTGTTGGTGGAATTTTTTAGTAATGAAAAGGAGTTAGTAAATAATTTTATGGTGCATGTGTGGTGAAAATTTTTCTGGGATTTGGTGAATTTGGGTGCACTTGGCTTTAGATCTGGTGGATTTGATTGAATTGTGTTGATTGGAGAATGTTTTTTTCCATCATGTCAAATTTGTTGGTTGATACTTATTTGAATGAATCCACCAAACTTGATGGAGGAAATTATGCGAATTGGAAATTCAAGTTGCTGAATATTTTAGAAGGTTATAATTTGTGGTCCATTGTGAGTGGGGATGAGCCCAAACCCACTGTTGCATCTTCTATTCTAGATTGGGGGAAACGAGGGATGAAATAAAAGGTGTTGCTACGCATGTCTGTAAAGGACAACATTATTCCTCACATTAGAGATTGCAAGACATCAAAGGAAACATGGGATATGCTGAAGGGTTTGTATGAAATAACAAATACAAACTAGATCTTATTTTTGAAGGCTAAGCTTTTATCTCTAAAAATGGAATAAAATGAAAATATAAGCAATTTGATATCTCGTGTCAAATATTTAAGTGATAAGTTAGGAGATATTGGTGAAAAGGTGTCTAGTAACGACTTAGTCACCATCACATTAAATGGCTTAGTGCAAGATTATCAAATTTTGGTTTCAAGTCTTTCAACTAGAGAGAAGCCCCCTACATTTGATGAATTGACAAGAATTCTTCTACAAGAGGAGAGGATGAAGAGATTTAATTTGAGCTTTAATAGTTCACATTTGGCGTTTGTAGCCAAGGGAAAACATCCATACAGAGGAAAGCCATGGGACAAGAAAAATGGAGGCAAGTTTCAAGAAAAACAGAAAGGTATGACACAATCTAAATTTCCAACCCATGATAAGAGAAATGGTGATTGCTATTATTGTGGAAAACCTGGGCATCATTCTAAAGATTGTTATAAAAGGAAATATAATGAGTCTAGGCAATGAAACAAAAGGAATAATATAAATTTTGTGGACAAAGACACCCCAATCAGTGATGGATTTAAAAATATTAAATTGTTTGTTTTTTATGCTTCATTGTCTATGGAAAATGACGATATGAATGCTTGGTTCATTGATTCTGGTGCATCATGTTGATTTTGGGTAGCATCGGATGTGCTCTAGCTCCGAAATTTTGTGGAGGGGCTAGAACACATGAGATCTTGAAGACGTAGAAATCGTTTGGAGAAATTCCACTCGGCTGAGGAGTTATTAAAATAATTAATATTTTAATGGGTTCCTAAGTCTAAACTTAGGAAAATAAAAATATTAATGGGTATTAATAAAAATATGGGTGAGAAACTTCTAAGTGACGAGGATCAACTCTGTTTTAATCTTAGTCGTTGATTAGGGACTTAATCTCGACTATTGATTCATCAACAAGAAAATTATAAGAGGAGGCTTGAGGGTCAATTAGAGAGACACCATATTGATCAACCAGTTCGATTTTTCTGGGGCATGGTTTGCTGAAAAAATTGAACAAGTGATCTGAGTTGCAGCAGAGGGGTAGGGATAGTTGGGGTTGGAGGATCTTCTTCAGGACCCTAAATACACAACAAAGAGAGGCAGAGATAAGCCATAGGAGGCAACCCAAACCAAGGGAGGCTAACATTGGGCTAGGAGGGCCCACACATTTATTGACGCAGTGCTAACATAGGGGAAGAGTTGTCCTCCTGCATAAGTCTGAATTTAGTTGGGGAGCAGCAAGATAAACCAAGAAGGCTGACATCAGAGCTCCAGGAGGCAACACAGAGATGACGCGGTGTCTCAGAGTGCTCCACGCAGGGCCACACAGCTACTGCGAAGGGGAAACATAGTTGTAGCTAGGGATAGTCAGTCCAGTTGCTAGATCAGAGAGATTTTTCTAGGTGAAGTGAGGTAATATCACTTAGGTTTCTTCCAATATATTTTATCTCTATAACTAGATAACCAAGACAGCATCAATAGTTATATTCATAACTACTTCTTAATAATAGAAAACCCTCAGAGCTACTGCACAAATTTTCCGGCATTGGGTTTTTCTAGGGACATTTGTCCAAAACTAATGGTGTCCCTTGTGTGTTTGTCTCATATTTGTTTCAGTTTATGATCTATATATCAGTGTAGTCTACAGTAGTGTTTTTCATTAGTATTTAAATAACTAAATAACTTATTGAATGTAAAAACAAGTAGGAGATGATAAATCCGTGATTGCAGTAGGATTTCTGATGTGTAGATTTAGAAATTTTCACACATCACTCCATATGGCTTGTAATAAGGATTGGTTTGATGAATATTATGAAAACATTGATGGAACATATGTTTATCTAGGAGATAACATACCACTTAAAGTTCAAGGTTATGGAGTAGTAGGTGTGACTTTTCCTAATGGACAAGAGAGATAGATCCATAATGCGATGTATGTTCTTGGTATCAAAAATAATTTAATTTCTGTTTCTACTATTGCTGATCAAGATTTGAAGGTGGAATTTTTTAAATCACATTGTGTAGTGAAAAACATTCAAGATCACTACAAGGTTTTTGCCACAGGTACCAGAGTTGGAGGCTTGTATAAGTTGGATGTGACGGGAAAAGTCATCCAACATTGATATCGTTAGAATATCAAAAGTAGAGTTATGGCATCAAAGGTATGGACATCTAAGTCACAATGATTTAATGCTACATCAAAATAACATAATGGTTGAAGGTATTCCTGTTTTGAAGAATGATCATGTTGAATGTGAGGCATGTGTACTTGGAAAGCAACATAGGGAGGAATTTCCTATACATAAAGAAAAAAGACAGAGGGAAATACTTGAGTTAATTCATACTGATGTATGTGGACCTATGAAAACTAGATCTATTGGTGGAGCATTGGATATTCTTATTTTTGTGGATGATAGATCTAGGTATACATGGGTCTATTTCATAAGAAAGAAGAGTGATGTTTTTGAGTAATTTAAAGAGTTTAAGAGTATGGTGGAAAAACAAACAGGAAATTGCATCAAAATTCTGAGATTTGATCAGGGGGCATAATACAAATCAAGATAATTTAATCAATATTGTAAAAGTAATGGGATTCTACAACAATTTATAGTGCCACATACACCTTACCAAAATGGAGTTGCTGAGAGAAAAACCAGAACACTAGCTGAATGTGCACGTAGTATGCTTCAAGGTAAAAACATTTCTAATGGTTTTTGGGCTAAAGCCATTAACATTGCTGTTTAATTGAAAAATAGGAGTCCAACCAAAAGTTGAGAGCTTAAAACACCTTTTGAAGCATTTTATGGGTACAAACCAAAAGTGAGTCATTTAAGACTTTTTGGTTGCAAAGCATTTGCTCATATTTCAAAAGATGAAAGAAAAAAACTTGATGAAAAGTCAATTAAGTGCATATTTATTGGTTATTGCGATGATCAGAAAACATACATGTTGTTTGATCCTAGTACTCATAGATTGTTTGCAAGTAGGGATGTGGTGTTTCATGAGTATGCAAATGAAGGTGATAAAAAGAATAATACTGGTGTATGGCATGATGCTAATGATTATGTCAAATTAGATACAACAAGCACAAGAACAAGTACAAATTCAAGAGAAAGGAGCATCAAGCAATCATGACACTCCAAGAAGAGGGGAGGAGACCACAAAGCAGAAAGAAAGATGAAAGCAGTAAAACTCCAAGGAGGTCATAACGTCAAAGTTAGGTACCTATAAGGTATAAATATTATGCATTGATGTCTCTTATTATGAATGTTGTAGAACCTTCAAGCTATGATGAAGCTAAAGAATATGAAGAATGGAGAGATGCAATGAATGAAGAATATAACTATATCATGAAGAATGACACATGAGAATTAACAAAATTTCCTAAAAACAAAGTTCCCATAGGACGCAAATGGCTGTATACATCCAAGTTTAATGCTAATGGAAGTATTGATAAGCATAAATCTAGATTGGTTGCAAAATGATATTCACAAAAGGAGGGAATTGATTATGAAGATACTTTTTCACTTGTAGCTAAGTTAAACACAATTAGAATCACGATTGCATTAGCTACAAAATATAATTGGAAAATGCATCAATTAGATGTCAAATCTGCATTTTTGAATGGCGAGTTAAAAGAAGAAGTTTATTTGGTTAAGCATGAAGGGTTTATAAAACAAGGACAGGAGTATCTAGCTTGCAGGTTAAAGAAAGCTTTATATGGTTTGAAACAAGCACCAAGATCTTGGTATGTGAAAATTGATTCTTTCTTTTATGAGAAGCAAAAATGATCTTAACTTGTACATCAAGGAAGATGAAGGTGGGAATGTTTCTTTGATATCTGTGTATGTTGATGATCTTATCATAACAAGAAATTCATGCAAATTGATTGAAGAAATTAAAATTCAGTTATCGCATGTATTTGAGTTGAAGGATCTTGGTGAATTGCATTACTATTTAGCTCTTGAAGTTTGGAGGGAATCTGTTAAGACACTAATTACACAAAGAAAATATAAAAGGGAAATCCTTAAAAGGTTCAATATGATTGAATGTAAGGAAATATCTACTCCTTTAGAACAAAATGTCAAATTGTGCAGTGATGATGGAACTAAAGAGGTGAATGGAACCTTGTATCGTCAACTAGTGGGAAGTCTGAACTATCTCACCACTACTAGGCCAGATATAGCATATTCTGTCAGCATACTTAGTCAGTTCATGGCTAAGCCTTGTGAAATCCACTGGAAAGAAACAAAGAAAGTCCTTCAATATCTGAAAGGAACAATTAATTTTGGTATTATGTATGCTGATGAATTTGATGTTGAGTTGGCTGGTTATTCTGATTTTTATTGGGATGGAAATCTAGATGACATGAAATCTACTACTCAATACGTGTTCAATATCATTTCAGGACCAATATCATGGAGCAGTAAGAAACAACCAATTGTTTGCTTGTCATCCACTAAAGCTGAGTATAAAGCATTATGTAGCGCTACCTGTGAAGTAATATGGCTTAGAAGGATACTTGAAGATGTTGGAGAAGCACAACAAGCACCTACAGTAATAAAATGTGACAATCAAATCCCTATCAAATTGGAAAACAATCCTATATATCATGCAAGGACAAAACACATTGACACACAACATCATTTTGTAAGAGAAAAAGTGCAATAAATAGAAATTGACTTATCATATTGTAATACAAATGAAAATGTGGCTGACATATTCACCAAGCCTTTTGGAAAGTATAAATTTGAAATGTGTAGAAGTAAGTTGTGTGTTGTAGAAAATCCAAATTATGTTGTAAGCCTAGTTGAGACTTAGACCACTAGGAAAGTTAAAATGCAGTTCGTGATTAAGGGGAGATGTTAGGATATTAATCACGATGATGCTGCTCACTATTCAGACGATACCAATCACTATTCAGTAGTCAACATAGTCATCTAAAGTCAATAGGTAATAAATTCCATTTAGTGCAATTACTATTCAATCTGTGGCTGAAGTTGTGTATAAATTGCAACCTTTAGTAATGAAATATGCAAGCTTTGAGTGCTGAGTGTTTTCTCTGATAAAAGACGGGCACTTGAAAGGTAACTTTTGTTGGTGTGGGCAATGAATTAGCAGACTCCAAAGAAAAAGTGGAAAATATGTTTTGCCTATTGATCACCATGATTTGGGGGGTTGAAACAATTAAGATAGAATATTCATAATCATTGAGGTAAAATTAATTCGTTGCGCTAGTGTAATTTCTCATGAAAATGAAGTTTTATCTGTTAGAATAATAATTATGAGTCGTCTGTCCTGATCGTATGACGGCGAGTAGTTGGTGTCAGTTGGTGGGGAGTTAGCGATAGTCAATGGATTTAGATACGAAGTAGATGGCTGTCGGTGAATCCCTGTATATTCTTCAACTGGGTTTTGTATAAATTTCTGCGTTTAGTGATGCAATAATCAAGCTCTTTGATAGAGTCTTCATATTTCTGTCATGGTATCGGAGCTCAGGTGAGTTGAGAGGAAGATTGTAGCAGGAAGACTGTGTTGTGCGTTTAGCCTACGATAGGCCTTTTGAGTTGGATCAATGTGCTAGGTATTTGTTGGAGGAAGTATAGCCCGCATTGTCAACTATGAGAGAGCTCGCTGTGTGGAGAGTCCACTGTGCAGAAAGTGTGAGCTCTGAGGTAGATGCTGTTGTGGGAAAACAACATAGAAGCTTGCTTGATTAGATGTTAAAAGCCAGATCTGTGGGCTTAGTGGTGGATTGTGTGCAACCTGGGAGGATTGTGAAGTTGTTTGTTGCAGCGCGCAAACCACTGAACATATATCATTATATGCTTGAGTCTAAGTTTGGCTTGAGGAGGCGGAAATGGTGAGGCCTTGTGCTAAGTGCGTGATGTGGTGCCTGCTGTGTGAGAGAGGTGTGTTTTGTGAGAGTAAAGTGTGTTCACTGCTGCGTGAAGATGCCTGTAATGGGAAGATTTTGTAGCAGACTTGTGTTTGAAGTAGTCAACTTGTTTGAAGCTGCCCGCCAATGTGTGGAGATGTTTTCAACTTGAATTTGAAGTGTGATAACACTGTGTCGAGCATGAAGGAGCCTAGAGGCCGAGGAGTGTTGAGGAAGAAACACTCTGTGTTAAAAAAAAAAGGTATGGAGAACTCACAGCCTGTGAACAAGCATGGTGGTAGTTGAAGCTCAGGTAGGTGAGTGTTTTCAAATGCTCCCTTTTAGCAGCGTTGCGTGAAAAAAAAAGGAAGGATGGTCCATTCAAATAAAAAGAAAGAATTTAATATATTCACACAATGTCATTAAAGTTGTGAAAGAATCTTGTGTGAAAATAATTTGGAGACTTTTGGGTGGATTTTTTTTTTTAGTGGGTTTATTAAAAAATGATCTTTTATGTATGGGGAGATATTTGTGTTATTCCTGGGTTTGTGTACCATGAATTCTTCATGATGTAAAGTGAGAATCTCAAGGCATGATTGATTGGGCTACTAGCCTTATGCTATGAACTTGAGTTTGTTATTATGGCTATTGGGAAGCAGTTAAAGAGCTGTTTTGAATTATTTGTTGGAGCTCACAGAAGGAGCATGCATAGAAGTGATGGGTCAGAAAAGCAAACTCAAACAATCTCGAAGAGAATTGAAATAGCTATGGTGAAAGAATGAAAGGGAAATTGTTGCAGAAAAATATGAAATGTTTATTGAAGACATGAATCCAAATATAGATATGAGCCAGCTTAAAGAATTTGAAAAGATTGATGCAATATTGAAGCGATTATTGCTAGTGGTGTCAATTTTCTCAGGTAAAAGTTCTAAACTTTGGGAAATACAAATGGAGGGATTGCTTGGTTCAGTAAATTTATGGCAATTTGTTCAAGGAATTTCTATAAATGCCCTTGATAAAAGTAGAGGTGCAGTAGCGTTGCTTCTCATCATATCAGCTCTAGATGAAAACATTTTGTCTAGTATTTTGTATGAATTTGGTGAAAGATGTGATGAAAAACTATTTTGGGATATTCTTGAAATGAAGTACAGTATGAAGGGGAGTGAGAAAGCTAAAGGTGATGAAAGTAGTGTTGTTGAAAAAGATGATTGTGCTTTTAGTCACATAATTGATAATGAAACTAAAGATGGCAACATTGATGCTGCAATGACGGATGATGAATGTGTCCTTGTAATTGACATTGAAACATGTGTGGATGAAGAAGCAACCATTGATGTAGAATCTGAATATATTTATGAAGAAAGTCTCTCTGATGCAGAGATGTATGAAGTCAAATTTGGAGAGAATTATGTATCTCGTGAAGAGTGGTTCAATCTGATGCAAGTAAAGCATCTTATTGATGAGTTGTTGTTTGGTGAGAATAGATGCCCACCTCCATACACACTTTAAATGCATGACAACATGTTTGCAACGACAAAGTTGATTAAACAGGTTGAAGACATGAAGCAACCAATTATGATAGTAGAGAAAGATGAAGGAAGCAAAGCCCTCTTCAAAGAGCAGGATGACAAGAATTAGTATGGTTCTTTTTATGATCTTTTATATAAATCTAACATTGCTTTGAAGTGTGCAGATATTGGCAGTGAGGAAGAAGCAACAAAACTTGAATAAATTGCAAGCATTAAAGACAAGTATAAGTCTCAAGAACCTACAACGATGTTGAATACAAAGAATGCTAGCCCACAATCAAGAAAGGCGAAGCTCCATCACTATCGTATAGCAAGAAAGGTGAACCAGCAAATGAACAAGCAAGGACCCTTTAGCAAGAAGGCAAAAATAAAATGTTTTGTTGTAAGCCTAGCTCAGACTTAGACCAGCACACAAGTTAAAGTATAGATCATGATTAAGGGGAGGTGTTAGAATAATAATCACGAGCCTTTTGTCCCAATCGTATGACATCAAGTAGTTGGAGTCAGTGGGCAGGGAATCGACGATAGTCGACAGATTTAGATACGAAGTAAATGGCAGTTGGTGAATACTTGTACATTCTTCTACTAGGTTTTGGTGAATACTTGTACATTCTTCTACTAGGTTTTGTATAAATTACTGTGTTTAGTAGTGCAATAGACAAACTCTTTGATAGAGTCTTCATATTTCTGTCATTATTGAATTGGAAGTTTTGGGTTCAAATCTTATGTAAGCTCTCATGAGAAAGCCTAGGCTTATGGGGAGCTAGAGCTAGACAAATCTTAGGCCCCAAACAATGTATACTAATAATTACCTGTCAAATGCGTGGCTAAGTCCTCTAGGTTAAAAAAAAGATGGAAAATAAAATTAATAGCTTTCCAAAAAAAACCAATTAAAATATAATATTCATAATAATAAAAGATAAAAATAATACATTTCAGAAACTGGACTTTTTTTTTTGGTGCAAACACATAAATAAGGCGCGGCAATACAACGTTGTCATATTTACAGGGATTTTGGATTCCAAATAATAGGTATTTATAATTGAAAGTTCTAAATGAATCTTGACGTCATACGGTTCAGGTCACAGATTCGAATCAGAGCAGAAAGAATGAGAACTGAATGTCAAATTACGCATTTCAATAACCCGTTTGGTAAGTTCCTTCGAACACCTGAAAGCACATGTCAAGCTTTAAACTCCGAACCACGAAGCCGTCGGCAAATTATTCAAGATATCTAGTTGTTTTAGTAAAATTTTGTGGAAATTTTTTAATTCAATTTTTCTAAAATTAAGTAGGAATTTATTGAAATTAAAAGCTTAATGGATAAGTGTTCTAGATTTTTTTAAAATATATACAATAAAAAATCAATTTCAATAACACAAATCAAAATTTCAACTCAGATTTTTCTGCCATATACAATCAAAAAAATCACTGGAACTATTTCTAGCTAATAAATAATAATAAAAAATAAATAATGATAGCTAATAAAAAATACATAACCTTCCTCATTAGTCTCTATTTCGATACGAACGGACAAATGCAGACATCAAACCAGAAAAATCTTTATTCCAAAGCTCGAAATATTCAAATCATTTCAGCTGCGAGATGAAGCCGGCCTCGGATACCGCCTGCTTAGCTCTAGATCAGACTTTTCTTTAAAATAGCCCGCAGGTGGAGTAACATTGGGAGTAGTCCATACCTCCCCCTGATAAAGCCTCCACAAGAAAGCCTCGCTTGGAAGCCTTTTTAACATTAAAGAAATCAAGAAAACAAACCTGTCGAGCTGGAAACGTGTCCGATTTGTCCGCCTTTTGAAGCGGCTTGTACCCCCCAGGATACGGCCGGCTTAGGAACGCCAGGCATAGTCCAACGTCGAAGCTTTACATCGAGAGCGATTTCTGTTTAATTAGAAAAAATAAATTATTCTGCTTTGAGAATTGGATATCGAGAGTTCTGCGCTCGTTTTCCTGCGATGTATTTTCGGATGGAACCGGAAAGAGCACGGATCATTTATAATGATCAAATAAGCGCAGTAATAGATTCATAATTATGGATGGAGATTCAGCTTTCTGTCCAACGAAATTATTAAGATGTTGCCGTGGATAGCAAATGTTTTTAGTCCCTGTAATGAACTGAACTTCAAAACATTATATTGCCAAATTCTAGTGAAGACAAATCGCAGAAGAATCTTGAAAATTTATATATTTCTTTAAAGATAACCTCGAGAGGTCACGGATGGATATTTACCTTTCTTTCCAACGAAATTATTAAGATGTTGCCGCTAGATCAGGACATTTTTTAGTCCCTGTAATGAACTGAACTTCAAAACATTATATCGCCATATTCTAGTAAAGACAAATCGCAGAAAAATCTTGAAAATTTATATATTTCTTTAAAGATAACTTCGAGAGGTCACGATACACCGTGTCTGACTTGCCACACCCTAAAAAATAAATGAATTACCGCTTTCTGACAAAGATCCTCCACCTGCAAGGTCCCAGCACAAGAATCCATCTGCAAATTTCCTGGTGTCGGTACATCGAATAAATGCCCCAGTGGAGCTCCCGTGACCGGCTATTGCGTCATTTCCCATGTTCAAAGTTGACTCCAGTTCCCGGCACCTTTCCAACACGGAATAGACAACGCCCCAGTGGAGCTCCCGTGACCGGCTATTGCGTCATTTCCCATGTTCAAAGTTGACTCCAGTTCTCGGCACCTTTCCAACACGGAATAGACTGATACGGTAAACCGATCTTTTTGAAGTTACAGCTCTGATTAATATTTAGCTGAAATAGTTACAGGTCTGATAAGTATTGAGTTGAAATTTTATGGATTAACGTATTTTTTTAAGATCTATGATCTATGGTGTAACCATGCTTTTGTCTTTTTAGTCCCCGCACCTTCTGGGCTGGCAGGGATAATCGCTTCTCACTCTCTCTGAGTCTTTGCATAGAAACCAAAGGTGGTAAAATGAAATTAACTATATGTTTTTAATTTATATTCTATAAAGTACCCTTTGGTCAGTGGTCAAATGAATTTAACTATATGTTTTCAATTTATATGGAAAAAGTATCTTTGGGTCATCCCATAACGATCATCTAAGCGTTGTTTCAACCAATTAGCAGTTTATAACGATCATCTAACCGTTGTTTCAACTAATTAGCCGTTTAGAGGTCTTATTTGGCCTCATGAGGTCTTATTTGGCCTCATATCTAGGCAAGATGTACTAGATGTACTTATATACTTAGCATAAATGTGAATTGAAATAGAGAATTTCTATGTGAACTAAGTAATGTTAACGTTAGTTGAAGACATTTTATATTATGTTTAATTATTTTCACTAATTAAGAGGATAGACTAAATAAACCAAAGAAACACATGATCTTGTTCTGCCAGGTGCTCTTGTTTTGCCAAATTAGAAAGCATGCAGAATGGATGGCCAAAGCTGTGTGGAGTAACAATTTGATTCTCCAATCCATTTTTAAGGTCACGACCAAGCCAAACACCAAATTGTTGTATGAGACCCCCTTGTTTGTGGGACAAGGGACCACCTCCAGACACCAAATTGTTGTATGAGACCCCCTTGTTTGTGGCACAAGGGATTTGATTCTCCAATCCATTTTTAAGGTCTTCTCCAATCCATTTTTAAGGTCACGGCCAAGCCAGACACCAAATTGTTGTATGAGACCCCCTTGTTTGTGGGACAAGGGACCACCTCCAGACACCAAATTGTTGTATGAGACCCCCTTGTTTGTGGCGCAAGGGACCCACCTCCATGCGATTGCTAAGTCTACGAAGGCATACATACTCTACCCCCTCTGGTTTTGAACTTGTGACCTCTTAGGAGGAAACACATGCTCTTAACCATTAGGCCCGCTCATACTACTTTGGGCAAAACACATGCTCTTAACCATTAGGCCCACTCATACTACTTTGGGCACAAATTACTTTCCATTCCAGGTTTATTGGTGAGCACATAGACCCTACTTTGGTTGATAATATGATGGTGCCACCCGAATGGTTGGTGAGCACATAGACCCTGCTTTGGTGGATAATCTAATGGTGCCACCCAAATGGTTGGTAATCTGATGGTGCCACCCGAATAAATGAATAGCCATCGTTGTTCCATTAGATTTGTAAATTTCTTTATGTTGATATTCCAATGTCACCTCTGCTTCTTCCCTTTGCTTTGTGCAACAACATAATTCCTATGCAGTAATTCTTCGAGAACATGTTCAACAAGTTCTCGTCTGTTGATGTTGAGATTGCAAGTTCTGGGGGAACAACTTGTACTGTGTAGGTGCTTAGGCATAATCTCAGGACCCACGATTCTAAACACATTCTCTTAGAGTTGCTCCGCCACCTCTTATTGGATTAAGTACGTCATGTTTATAAAGTGCATGTGCAAGAAGTAGATGGAACCAAGGATAGGTGCTATGGTTCCGAACAGAGGTAAGTTGGCTCTTCAACGGACTCCGTCTCTCTCACTTATACCGATGTTGCCTCCTCTCATGCAGAGCTCTGTGCCCAAACAATGTTTCAAAGAAAATAAATTTAGTTTTCCAATTTTCAAAGATAACTATAAAAATAAGAAAACTTAGTTTGTAATTGTTAAAACTAACTTCAATCTAATTTAGAAATGCTAAAAATAATTACAAAATTTAAATTTACAATTTAAGAGTGAGTTAAAGTTGTCAAAAATATTCTTTCGATAAAAAAAATTACCCCACTTTCTCAATACATTGAAGCAAGCTTAGATACCTTATATAACAACAATATTTGGAATGAGAAATGATTTCAGCACATCAATAGATATCTTAAAAAATATTTCTGAAATCCAAAATAAAAGGTTTATCAAAACCCTACTTTTATTAATAAGAAAATTTCCTTTATCTATAGTATAGTAGAAAATATTAGATAAGAGCACTATAAGGTAGTTTTAATATATCACCTATTGTTGTTGAGACCGCATGCTCTGGGCGAACAACTCATACTGATCCCAATGCAAATGGTACCCAAAACAATTCCTGATGCAAAGGTCCCACGCCCCTTAGGTAGTGACAAACCTGTTTATTAGCTTGCTTATGTTTTTGGGCTGGTCTAATATTATGCCACTAAGATTCCTCATTTCTATCCCATTTATTTCTATCCTTAATGCTATTTTTAGATGTAGCTCTAATTCACAGTTGGTTCAACATGACATGGGAAAAATAACAGTTTCTTCCATGGCTCTCTCACTTTCTCTTTGATTTTCTTTTGGTGTTCATGCCTACATATATAATAAGGAGAGTGGAAGAAGCTTAACTCATACCCTTACTGACTCATATAGGGAAGAAGATAAGTTCATACATGTAGGGGAATACTCATATAAAATTTATTTCTAATACACATAGAAAATTTAGCGATGAAGCCTTCACCTTGCCCGAGTTGACATACATGTAATTTATCTGTAATTGCGAGACAGAGAAAAACACGTAATTACATTGTAGTATATTAATGGAGATCTTTCTTAAAGGATATAGAGAGCACTCTTAATACATAGTCTAGTGGACTACTACGAAATGAAATGATAACTTTCGTGGTAAATTGGGGAAGGCAGTAAACTCACTCACTGAGTCCATCCAAATAATTATGCTCGATGGCATCCCTGTAGTGAAGGAGGGCCATCACAAAGCCCAAAGAGCCCTTTAATTCTACCAACATGTTGTGCTGAGAGAAACCGATGCATAAAAAACTAAGTCCATCCATATAATTATGCTCGATAGAGGCCATGTAGTAAGGGAGGGCCATCACAAAGCCCAACGGGCCCTTTAATTATACCAACATATTGTGCTAAGAGCAACTGATGCATCAAAAACCCATCAATGTAGAAAAGAAGAATACGAGCCATGTCACCCATCACCATCTTTCGACCATCACTTAACCCATTCGTGTTCCAAACTCTAAGGGTAGGAATTGGGCAACTTTTTCTTCCTCTGTTGTCCTTGGAGATGCATTCACCATTTTCACATGCCCAACGGGAGCTAGCTAGCTGTGATGAATTTGATGACCTGCCGGGGCACACAATTTTCACGGTTTTGGGGCATTTTTTTAATGCAAAATGAAACTATATAGTTCTCTCTCACATGTCCGCCAATTAAGAAATTGTTTCAATTTGACACAGACACAATAGAGCAAGCAGATTAACATGATGCAATGTTAACTGGTGTTCTCGAGGCTTACACACTATGTTATGGAGACTAAGCAGTGAGGACACATGATCCTCATGTGAGAGCCCACATGGTTTATCATGGTCGTTTTTAATTTATTTTGTTATTTCACGCGTTATGCTTCATGTTTTTTGTCCCCCAAAACCATGTGGCCCAATTCTTGTTCTGATTCTTATTTCCCTTTATGGTAACATAATGACTTTACAATATCTACATATAAATGGAGTATCAAAAACATAAGATCCCTTGTCAGCTCCACGGTTGCATTTAGAGTTATGGGTTACAGATTGTAATTAAGATTTGGAACTAGTTTTTCTGGCGCATCTCCTAACCCAACTATAGTTTAGGGCACAGAGAAGAAGAGCGCCAAGAATTGTCCTATCTAATTAATTTATTCTTTAGTATTCATCCATCAATTGTAATAAACCACGACGATGTGCAAACCCATATTTGCATAATGCAGTTAACCTAACCTGCTCATAAAACCCAGGATTACAAACACTCCCAAGCAAAGACTCAATTTACAACTACAAACACACAATCTGCCACCATAAGGGGCAAGTGACATGCAATTGAACAACGAATAATGTTTCATTACTTTATAGTTCAGAGAGATGATGACTAATTCCAGTTGATGTTGGATTCGTGTGGGTTTTTCTACTTCGTTATGCTATCTTCTAATGATTTCTTTTTTCTTCAAAGATGCTTCAAACTATCGATGCAACAATCACATACTTCCCCACTCTAGAACTACGAAAAATCTCTCTAGGAGAAGAGTGAATCATTGTTTCCCAACCCCCCTACATTGCAGTATGCCCTTGGATACACATTTCTAGAGGTATCACAATTTCTTTATAATCCCTGCAGTTGGCATTTAAATACAACTAAATTTTTTTTCTAAAAGGAATTGTTAAAAGAAAAACACAAAGAAACCAGCGAAATGGTAAGTTTATTATTTTCTTTGTACATACATGTAGTTTATTCTTTTGGGAAACTAGAGTCCAGAGTCTGTTTATTCTTTTGGTCAGCTAGAGTCCAGAGTCCATTGAATTAATTTCTTTGCTTCTTCCTCCAACAATTGATGGTAGCTAGAAATTTTTTACTTGTGTAGCAAGGGAAACAACTAGTGCATGAGAGATGCATCCAATTGCATAAATAGACGATTGGAACCCTAATCGATCTACATAACTTGGCCTCTTAATGAATAAAAATGAACAACAATGGAAACAAACTTGCCTTTTATACCCGAGGAAATCCTCCAACACCTTCACCATTCACAATCCCAAATCCATATTCAGAATTTGCTTCATTGGCAATTAGATCATGGAAATAGATCA
This sequence comes from Pinus taeda, assembly GCA_000404065.3. Lineage (NCBI taxonomy): Eukaryota > Viridiplantae > Streptophyta > Pinopsida > Pinales > Pinaceae > Pinus > Pinus taeda. The sequence continues at coordinate 75,467 of APFE030164669.1, read as the reverse complement.
TGAAGAGTCATATGGGATTAGATCACGTAGAGTCATGTTTAACCACCATATTGGCATTATGTAATATGGATCTTACATTTCCATTACTTAGATATCATAAGTGTTACCCTATCTTATTAAGCAGTACCGGTATAAGCTTGATCTCACTTGTATCTAAGATTCAATATGAGTCCATGATTCCGTGTATGTTATTATGTCAACATCATTAGCCACAATTGCAGAAGAACGATGTTTCAGAGGGTGAATGATTCACACTCTTCTTATTTGCTGTAGAAATCATGGCAAGAGAAAGGTGTATCGAAGGGTGGATTATTCACTCTTTTATTCTATATTAGGTTCTCTACATCCTATCTCAAGAACCTCTCCAATGAAAACCATCCAACTATGCATTGAATATTAAGGGTAAGCACAACCTTCTATTGGAAAGGTCTTGCTAATAATTTTGGAAAAGTGCAAAGCAATGTAATATTATTACCCTTATATTTTAAGAATTTTCTATCTTTGGGTTGGCAGATCTCGTGCCTCAAACCCAAGGCTATGTTGATTAGGTTTTTATGTTCTCACTTTGGCTTGGGCCATCTACAATAACCACTAATAAATGGCATGGGAGGTCTACACTAATAGTATTAGTAGAGAATTGTGATTCCACACTCATTTCATAAATGGCATGAGAGGTCTACAATGAGAATATGAGTAGAGAAGTGTGATTATACTCTCATTTCACTCTAATTCTGGGTTATAAAACTCTGATGATGTTGTTCATTTAAGGGTTGTTTTCACCCCCTTAGCGATTTGGACAAAAGAGCCCACGAGAAGCATTCAATGAATTCCATTGGTGACTCTTTCAGAGTTTAATGTATAAGGTAGAAGACAATACATTACACAATTTAAAGTGTATATTACCATTATTTGTATCAACCTAGATCCATCATAACTCTAGATCTACCAAGCATAGAGAGGAATCAAATTTATTTTTACTCTAAAGGAAGTTTGCACCTCAATAGATTTGATCCATCTCTGATCTTGGTAGATCCAATTAAGATGAATCTAGACTGGTGGATTATCTATCTATATATATATATATATGTATATAATATATATATATATATTATATATATATATATATTATTTATTTCTCTTACATAAAATACTACTGGAAAACCATGGGTTTCTCAAAACGCAGAGCTAAAAAAAATGACCCAAGGTAAATTGACTATTTTAATCAATTTTATTTTAATTATAATATATATATATTATATATAATATATATAAATTATATATATATTTAATATATATATATATATATATATATATATATATATATATATATATATATATACATAACACAATGTACAACATCTCTACCATACTAAGCTTGAGAGTGCCTCTAAAGACAATGACAATTCTTAGAGAATAAATTTAAAAGAGGTCTAGAGTTTTAATTATCTTTGTCAAAGTTAAAAAAAAAAAAATATTCAACATCAATTTTGTAATCTAAGGCAGTTAAGTTCCAAACATAACATAGAAATACAATTTAATCATTCATAAAATTTACTCATACACACATTCTATTCTTATTTTAAATTCAAATTACATATCAAATCAGATTAACATCAGAAAAATATAAATCCAAAGATAGTGAGTCTAAGTAAGATGTTTTCTATGAAATGATTGATATTGTTTCCACTTAAATTCAGTTTCAATAAATAAAATATTAAAGGTTACTAACATGTTAATCCCTTGAAGAAACTAATATATTGTTATAATAACCTAAAGCTCTATATTACAAACACTGGGTTTCCCGAGAATGAATATATATATCGAAAGTGGAAAGGGTTTTGACTCTTCAGTATTAGAAATCTGAAGAGAGCAAGAGATTATTTTCATAAAACAAATCAAACCACGATGTTTTATTGATCACATAAAGCAATTAAATATATAAGACTTAGATCACTAACTTCGATAAATTATGACTCACACATGACAAGGCTCCAACTCATAACTTGGGAATCAATAGCTTCTAGATTGATTCCGCGTAACTCATAATGATAACTATACATGACATGGAAGCATTAATTCCAACACCCTTCCTTAATGCTTACATGGAAAACATTGAAAACACATATTACAATAATAAATGAATCTTTGTTAGATTTGTTTGATATGGTCATCTCTAGCACTCATATCCACTCTGAAATATCACAATTTTCGCTCTTTTCTTCACCACACTTTTGAGCTTCCCACTTGATTCATTTAAGACAACTGGTTCAGACTATCGTTGATGTGCTTTGCATAATTTATGCTTCTCAACCTCCCGGAACACAATGGGTCAGTCTCGATACTGAACCACCCTATGGAACTACCACCATCTGTGAATCCACGACCCTCCACAACCTTCATCAGTTATCTAGGATAAAATTCTAAATACAGAATGTCTCCAACAGACAATTCTACAACTTGAACTTGTATAAAATAACCTATATTGATGCTCCCAAAGCAGGAAGAGTCACACCAGCTTAACCTTATTAAGAACCACTTGTGACAAATGTTGTTGAAGCATGACGAGTAACATTAATCTATTAAATAATTGGGCTTTTCTTTGTGGTTCCACATCATTTAATTCTTGAACAACATAACATTCTAAAATTGCACCATTGCCAACAACCTTCTTTTTTATCTTTTGTTTTCAATATTATTTAATCAGACAACAATAGATATACCATGTATTATTTTTAACCATTTGCAGTCCTCTCCTTTTACTTTATGGCCAGTTCTAATCATGACTGACTTGTTTATCTGCCCTCCTTTTCACATATGTCAAAAAAATAAAAACCCAAAAATTATATAATTATAAACTATGGCGTGCATCTTGTCTCACAACTGATTCTTCTCGTATCCAGACCGTTGGGGCCTGAAGAAGCCAACGATCAGCTGAATAAAACCATGATGGGTGACTATCGTCAACTGATAACATTTCGTCGACAGACATAGGGAAATCAGACAAGATGCAAATTCAACCATTCTACAAAAGAAAATATCTTGTTCTCCCATCATCCAACATTTGTAATGATGTTGGCTTCTGTACCTGCACTCCATGGCTTACCCTTGACACAAAGTTCAGGCATGATGACCTCGAGAACGAAACCAGAGGTAACCATGCCCTCCTTAGAAACCGACTCTCTATGCCCTTCCCTACCACGTCTAGATCTGAAATGCCAGGGAAAACATGTGTTGACATGGTCAAACCTCTGCAATCCGACTTTAATTTAACTGAGAATAGAACTGTTGCAACCCGACTATGTGATCACCCATTCTAGGCTTAGAAAATTGCAATCCTCGAAAATATTCTTGAAGTACATGTTCTCCTCAACCACACACTTTTAACAACTAACAATCACTTGTCGAACTCTTCATTGAATACCTTAACAAAAATTTCACATATAAGATCTATTTCATATGCAACAAAAATTATAACAATGGTGCTCCAACACTCCAACTCCTTTACCCACGCCAATCTCAGATTTCAGCCACACCTTGTTTCTCATCCAATGCCAAATTAATCGGCTATAATTGATCTACCAAAAACTTGGAGTAGAAGATGGATCCAAGGGAAACAACGCCGAAACTAAACACAACCTAATATTATACACACATTGATTTATCTCTTGGCCTTCCCTTAAGGGAGTCAAGCCAGTACTGACTTTGATACCACATTAGAAATTTGAAGAGTGTGAGAGATTTTTTTCATAACACAAATAAAACCACAATATTTTATTGATCACATAAAGCAATTAAATATATAAGACTTAGATCAGTGACTTTGAGAAATTACGACTCACACATGACACTGCTCTAACTCATAACTTAGGAATCAACAACTTCTAGATTGACTCCTAGTAACTCATAATGATAAATATACATGACATGGAAGCATTACTTCCAACACTTAGGGTTAATAAGTCTCAGTCAAAAAGTTGTTGGAAGTTAAACAGAGACATGGTAGTCCTGAGGGTGTTTATCGATGAGCACATCTGAAAACAATCGATCACTGTACACGTATAATGTACAGTACTTCAGAAATAATTTATCATATTAATCCAATATCGACTAGGTATCTCTAGATTAATCAGCTAACTCGATATTGGATTAATCTGACAAATTATTTTTGAATAACTGTACAATATACGTGTACAATGATCGCTTGTATCAATCTCTTTATTATATTAGATCTAAGACTTTTTTTATCCATAATGTAGATATAAGTCTTTCAGATTAATCACATCGCTAGGATTTGGTTGATGTTTCAAACCAACTAATGTGGTTCATCCTCAGGACAAGGTGAGAAATCAATAGATCTGAGGGAATAAATAGCAAGGATGCATCAATGCCTAGAGTTAGCCGTTAGGTAATTTGTTGAATTAGTTAGATATTAGCTGTTATGTAATAAATAAATATTTTATTTCGATATTGTAAATTGATAATATTAAATTTACTTAGAAACTAGCTATTAAGAAATAAATAAATATTTATTTCATTTTGATATTATAAATTGAATATTAATGTTAAATATTATATTATTAATTTTAGTTATTATAATGGTATTATCTAGAAATAATTTATTTTCTCTAATAAAGTTTGTGTGGGGTTTGTTGGGGTTTTTGGCCATGTGATAAGAAGTTTCAGAATTAATGAGCCACTCATGAGAATGAGAAAAAGAATATACATTTAGTGATAACCAGGCCAAGATGCTTGACAACCACATGAAGAAAGCGATATTCCTGAAGATGAAGTTGAAGTTGAAGAGTGCTCCAAATGGATGTTATGCTTCTTCATTGTTGCTTCCAAGGCTTCCGTCTTCTTAAAGCATTTGGATTCTAAGTGGCCATCATGATTACAAAAATTGCAATGTCTATCAGTTTTCTTCCCTTTGTTTTTAGTTGCCTTATCATTTTGTTGAATTGATTTTTCATTTTGAGACTGAAATTGCTTAGGACCCTTGTTTGGTTTAGGACCATTCTTTTTAGGATGTTGCTTCTAAGGATTGTTCAGATTTGGTTGCTGTTGGGATGCTAAGGCTTTCTTAGAATAGTTTCCAGTATTAAGAAGGCCAATATGTAAGAGTCTTTTTTGTTCTCTTATTAAAAAATCACAAAAGACATCAAAAGAGGGGGACTTGTAGGCTTGTCCTTGAGAAATAAAGGCTTCTCTAGTAGAATGGAAGGTGGAAACAAACACAGAGTAGGATGGTTCTAACTTAGTAAGAATGGAATAGATAAGGCTACCATATTCTTTCTTAACCCTAACACCTTCCAAGAGAAGCCTAAGGGTCTTGAACTTGGACAAAAAATCTTCAATGGAAGAAAAATTATTGGGGTCCAACATAAGCAACTCATTTTCGAGTTGATGGACTCTAATTTCATTTTTAATTCTAAAAACTTTATTGAGATGTTTCATTGCTTCATGAGGGGTATCAAGTTCTACGATATGGAATCTAAGGTCATGAGAAATATACATCCCTATCAACCCACGTGCTTGACCTTGCTTATTTTCTCATTTGGCTACCTTATCTTTATCTTTAGGTTTATATTTTTGGCTTGAGGCTATTCTATAAAGACCTTTACTTCTAAGTAAATCCACAATGTAAGATAACCATTGGAAGTAGTTGGTGCTATCAAGAATAACTAGGCATGGACTTTCCATTTTAAAAGAAACCGAAGTTAAAGATACTAAAACTAAGTGTTCCAATGGAAAGATCTCAAAAAGTTAGGCCGATAAAAAAAAACGGCTCTGAAAATGACTTCCGGATGAAGAAGCTGTGACTGTTTGAAGGAAAGTTGTTGAAGATGCCGATGAACTACGTGAATGTTGGGAAGTGAACGATAATGTTATATTTTAAAAAAATCCCCCTCTCCCTCTTCCAAACTTAATCTAATTAGCTCACTTTTTAAAAAATGATTACTTTATGTGACCCACTTTTATAAATACGTGAAAATCACTTTTACAATGGTACTCTATGAACTACCCACTAAATTGTAATTTAAATAAAAGATAAAGTGACTTCGACATTCTAAATGACTCACCTTTTATAATGGGTGATAACACTTTTACATAAAGTAATTTTAAAACATAAGTTACATGTGCTTTTTGAAAAGGTAACTCAACAAAAAAAAAGACTTGAACCCAAGGCCTCTATTCTCATAAAGTAACTTTGGATCAAGTGAGCTAGTTTAAAAGGTTTGTAATTTTTGGAAATGAGGAAGGTTTTTTTTTTTTTTGCCCCCATCACTGAAGCTTTGGAGTGTGTGTTTACTTGAAAAACCTCTTTTTGCCTACAAAACAAAAAAAAAAACCACACAACCCAAAACAAACATGCAAAATAAATCCAAACCTTACTACTTAAAGTTAGATTTGGTCATAAACTAAATATTTTCCTCAGTGTTTATGATTTTTTGAGATCTCACTAAGACGTAGTGGAAAGGAGGATACACATGAAAAAAATCCTTTATTTCTGTTTCTGGTTTTCCTAAATCGCATAGAGTCACGGGTCAAAGAGCATACACAAAAATGAAAGGTATAGATCCAGTAATAAAAAAAATTATAGAGGACTATAAACCAAAATAAACAGAGAGATAAATAATTGTAACTGCAAATAAAGACCGTATACCTCCAGATCTTAAAAATGACGTGGCTAGGGCCACTAGAAACCTTTTCATGTGAAACGAAAGGGGTTTCTCACTGGAACAAATAATCCTAACACAATAGAGCATTCCTCTTAGCTCGAAAGCGGTCAGAAACAATAGATCTAGGAAAAAAATAGTCAGATGAAGTTGTACCGGCTTCGAATTTGGATCACCAATGGATGCAGCCCTCGAATTGCTCTGATACCATGTAGGAATTTACACGATAAGTTCTTAGATAGAACACCAAAGAACACCCCTCACAAACATATCATAAATCGGTACACTAGTATTCTTGACGTGGTTAAAACCCTCAAAGAGGGAAAATTCCATGACCTGAGCCAACGAGGCCACTTCAGGCAATTTATTATTGTAAAAGAAAGAAAATTTACATAAGCTTCTCTCATGAACGGTCACCTTACAAATGACCCTCCATGCTCTTTAAATAGAGATCATGGACCAATCGAGTGTTAAACCACGGATCAAATGTTGGTGATATCGATGAGAGAATGAACCTTTGGATCACTTCATGTCTAGAACATATCATGACTGCCAGATAGTAAGTTACAAAAAATACATAGTAAAGAAACACATTTTACCTAACTATACATTATACCAAGTTATACTTAACTATTTCCTATCTGTTGGAATATCCTAACAAAAACCACGATGGGTGACCGTCGTTAACTGATAACAATTCGCCGACAGACATAGGGAAATTAGTCAAGAGATGTTAGTCAACGTGCTAGGTACATCTGAAGATTTGCATTGTGACGACATGAGATGAAAATTCAACCATTCTGCGAAAGAAAATATATTTTTCTCCCATAAACCATCATCCATAATGATGTTGGATTCTGCCCCTGCACGCCATGGCTTACCCTTGATGTAGAGTTCGAGCACGATGACCTCAAGAATGAAATCGGAGCTAACAATGCCCTCCTTAGAAGCCAACTTTCCATGCCCTTCCCTACCATGTCTATATATGAAATGCCATGGAAAACATGTGTTGACATGGTCAAACCTCTACAATTCGACCTCCATTTAACTAAAAATAGAGTTCTTGCAACTCGACTATGCGATCACCCATTCCAGGCACAGAAAATTGCAATCCTAGAAAATATTCTTGAAGTACACGTTCTCCTGAACTACATAGTTTTAACTGCTAACAATCACTTGTGGAACTCTAAGTTGAATACCTCGAGACCAACTTCACATATAAGCTCTATTTCATATGCAACAAAAATTATAACAATGGTGCTTGATGCAGGTTAAACTTGCATAACCGAAAATCTTTCCCATTCTCATGCATATAAAAATGCACCTTCAATAACTGCCCAAGTAAGATTCCCAGTCCAGGAAAATTCTACACCATTCATTTGCGAAAGCTTCTCAAACATCTGTTCACAAATATTATGGTTCGTGAAAACTATACTCCCAACAATCACTTCTTCATGTGATTAAACCCAACTCACATTTTTCGACTTTAATGGGCTCACCATTCCCAACTAAACTCTCACCATGTATATGTTAACAACAAATATCTATGCTCTATCGCTATGCATCTTACACATCAAAATATATATTGCACTTTATTAACTAACAACTATGGCTCTTGTGGCTATTCAACGCATCTTACCCATTCACCGGCTGTCACCTTAAGCCATAGCATCAACTTCACAAATGTTAACACTACATTGCCTAATGCATATCCAAACTTCACTTTCATATATCTGGTAACCATTACAACAATCTGCATTCGACTCAAACTCGCCAGGGCTTACATTCATTTTCCAAACACAAGGCTCCAATATACAAATGCGCCTTTTTCCATTTGGAATACCAAGCTATCTCATGCATCAACGCAGGTATTTCACTTAACATTTTAACCAATCACATGACGCGTAATGCAGTCCCATGCACATTCAATTGCAGGTTATAATTTTCCCAAAGTTCACAAGATACACATACCTTGTTATCATCCACGCAACTTCATGATTCTGTCGTCAATTCTTTGCGTCCTTCATTCGGGTTCGCTTATCAAACAATACGACCTTTGATTGCTTGAAGTCAGATTTCAATCTACTGCAAACAGGTTCATGCTAACGCTACAACTCAGCATTTCCCCTGTGTTTGAATTTATCTCATTCTTATGGTTCCCTTCCTCAATTCTTTGACTAATGTCGCTCCATACACAGTTTCGAATGACTAGGTTCACAAATTTCCCAACGCTGCAATTTAACACTCCTGCTCTATGTTTGATGCAACACTGCTCCCTCTTCATCCTTAACGAATTTACCTTTTACCAATTCCAACGCATTCAGTTCATTTCAACTGCTCTCTAGCATTTAACAAATCTACTTTTGAATCTTCACTCTACACCTCTGGCATTTATCGATTACTGTTCCATCGATTCAAAATAGACAGAAAACAAATTCTATGCCCTTTCTGCGTTTCATCTTGTTCAACGCTTAGGACCTATGTCTACAACACTCAACAATACCATCAGATCCAAAACCCAAACTAACATATAAGTCGATTTCATCCTTCTGACAAATAGAGTTTTAATCTTTAATAATTAAATCCCAGTTTACTGCATTATATGTGTTTTCAACCGATATACCCAGATATCCAGCATCCATTTTGAGACTGAAAGTCGATTTCAATACTGACCTTGAAGGCTGACTATTAATTATCAACTAATGTTTGCAAAAACTCTGTTCCATATAGAACTTGTGCCTTTCAGTGATTCCACTTACAATCAGTTCTAGTAATTGTTCCAATATTTATTTTGTTATTACTTCGAGTTCGGTGTTAGAATGGATTCTCAATACAACCCCAATTACATAAATTAAATGTACACTTGTTCATTAAATCGATACACACAATTTTGAAAAACACTTTTTACATTAACAAATGGAATACTTACAAACTTTGTCTTTGCCAGATATTCAACATTCATGGCCTTCCAATTGCCTGGAGGCTCATAACTTTGGCTGTCCAAGCCTCACCTCACCTCTCTATTCTATTCTACCTGATCTCATATCAATTTATACAAATTTAATTGAACGAATTTTGGTTCTCATCCCTTTAATCACTCAACAAACCCCTAAATATCTCAACAAATCCTAAAATCACTCTAGAGTCCCTAAGGATCCTCTCTCACCCAAAATTAATGAAACTAATTTCTAAATTAAAATCTCTCATCCCTTTACATCCTCAACTGACCAAATTCTCTCATATTTGAGAATTATTTACAATATTTAATTAAAACCCACTCAAACTATTTATAAAAAAATCTGACTCGTTTAAAAACTTAAACACCCCTAAGTTTTAATAAATACAAAGTACTTTCAAATTTGATGCTCCTGCATCAGACTCCCAAGGTAGAAAATGATCATGATTTCTATATCATGTGTTTAAGTTTTCACAGGATGAAATCATTCACTTGGCGACTCCTTTCACTGAAGAATCCAGCAATCAGTGCTTCATGGTGACTTCACTGCAGAGAGATCAGTAGCTTTGCGATTTTCAAGATGGATCAGATTGCAAGAAGATATGCTCCCATGAGCCGAGATCACATCCCTGGTTTTCCAAATAAAATTCCGAAGGTAGATTGGTCAAGGAATTTACCTACATTTAAAGATGATGGTAGGAAGGACGCTACTCTACATCTGGTTAGATTTCACATGCATATTCGCAAATTGAAGGTTGATTTTCCTGAAGATTGCTTGATGAAGATTTTCTTGGCCACTCTGGAAGGTAAAGCCCAATCATGGTATGAAAGTTTGCCGCCTGCTTGTATTTACTGTTTAAAGGATTTTCATGCCATGTTCTTTGAGAAGTATGAAGACTCTTATCCAGCATTAAATTTAGTTCATGATTGTTGCAAATACGTTGATGGTTTTATTAAAGCCTTGAAAAATATTATGAAGATGATAATTTCATGGATGAAGAGATCATGGAAGCCCTGTGTGAAAACCCATTTCAGCAGTATGAAGATGATCATGAAAATTTGCAGCAGAATCAAGGCTGTAGTACAGTGGAAGATGAAGGAATTTTGTATCTTGACAGTCAACAGGAATTACATGAAATGGATCAACAGTTTGAGGAAAATTTGTACACTCCTTCACTTGAAAATATTGAAGAAAATCACTGTTCATTCAAGAGAAAACGAAAAGAATTATCTCCTTTGTCTGAAAATGAAATAGATCAACTCTTGAACAATCATGTTCCAGCTCAAGTTAACACAGATCTGCAGTGTGCACACGGTCAAGAGGTGGTGGTGGAAATTTTTCCTCTTCTAGAAAGGATGACAGTCCTGTGGGCAGCTTTATAGATCAGGAGGCTAAAGATTTTCATATGGCTGGAAATGATGAAAGAAGAAGTTTTGTTTCAGATTTGGTGGAAATAAAAGATGATATGCAAGAAAATGATGTTCCAATCTCAAATAATGGGGATGATAAATCAGATCAAGAGACAGATGGTGAGGAGGAAAAAGAGAGTTGCTTGGTTGAGGCTGCCTCAAATGGAGAAAATGGAGGTACAGACCCAACTGACCTTATCTCACCAGAACTAGATCTTCATGAGGAGGTAGCTCATTCCCTCTATGAACAACAAGATGAGATCTTTGTTCAAGCAAGTGAAAAAGCTTTGGGTGAGTTTATGGTAGATGATATAAATGATTGTGTTGGGTTTAAAGAATCATTTTAGGTTTCTTTTATCATGATTGATGAATGAAAAGACAATCTGGCTATCATATCATACGAAGATGACCTACAATATATTCAGACTTCAACAGACTAGACCATTCAGGATTCCCTTTCAGACTCTTCCTCATATGTCTTTTGTTTTGAAATGATCTTTGAAGAGGAAATCTACTCATCTATTTGTTCAGAATTTTTTGAAGACCAGCAACATACTCTTATTTATGAAAAAAGATCAGCATCATAAGAAAAGGACACCTTGTTTCTTCAGCAGGGGGAAATCTTCATGATTTTCATGATCCAATGGCAAATCTATTGCAGTCAACAGTGAAGGTGATTATTGCAGTATTCAGTGATGAAGGAGATCATGGTCATTTGTGTTTTTGGATGCCCAGTTACCAGTATCTGTTGTTGACCAGGAGATCTGATCAGGAGAATCAATCAAGAAGGCATCTGCTTGATTGGTTATATTGGAAGACACATTACACATGATTGTACATATTGCATTAATATGCAGGTGGCTGTCATCACAATTTGAAACCCTCGAATCTTGATGGACTGCTGCCATTGAATAATTTTTGTCAGTTCTTGTTTTAGTTAAGTCAGTCATGAGTCATTTCCTTTTGCATTGAGTCAGTTTTTTTAGTCATGTTGGTTTCATAATTAATGTCGGTTTAAGTCAAGTTCCAGTCAATAAATGTGTCAAAGTCTTGTGTTGTTTGTTGAAATAATGAGTCCATAGCCCAATGGACGAAGGCATTGTCTGCTCACCCAAAGATCTGTAGTTCTTGGCACCTCCAAGGAGCTGGAGCTACCATCCCCCATTGGAGCCAATGTTAGAGTCGGTCTTGTCAGTCCTTGGTCAGAGATCAAAAATCTTTCTTTATCTCATTTTTAGGTGTCTCGCTCCATTCACTCAACTGCATTCCACTAGAGGCATGCCATAATCTGACGGAAGGGTCTTGTCAATTCATTCCCCTCATGTCTGACACCTGCTGGCTTAGGTCTATTCATCAATGTTCACTAAAGTCCATGACAGTCAATGTTCGATCTTTTAATGGACAAGAGTCATTTTCAGTCATTAGGTCCAGGGATCAGATAAATTGGTCTTAAAACATGTCCAATAAAGCCATGCAGGACAGAGGGAGACCCTTAAAAAGTTGTGATTTAAATATTTTCATCGTCATGTTGACAGATTACGACCATTCTTCAAAACTCTGTTTTGAAGAAAAGTCAAACAGTGTGTCGTGTGTGAT
>APFE030164669.1:41427-54762 GCA_000404065.3 Pinus taeda | reverse complement strand
TGCCCCTATTTTGACACACAAGAAGCAGTCTTGGGAGAATGAAGTTTTGGAGGGGCAAATGAGCACCAAATTCAGAAATTAAACTTGGGTTAGAAAGTAGACAGGTAGGGCTTTCCAACAAGCACACTTGGGTACAATTTGGACTCCATCATGTACCTCACAATTGCCTCCAAAGTGGCACAACACATATAGATTTGGGTGCGGCGCATTTAGAGAAAAAACGCCAAAATCACTTCTACTCCGTGATATTTCGATTCACGAATTTCTCCAAGTGGGCCCGCTCATTTACAATACACTTTTTTTGGAACCTAAGGCAAAGTTTAAAGAATATTTTCACTAAAGTTTGGCTGCTATCCAAGTGGAAAAGGAAGGCGAGCAGTCACCCAAGCCATTTGTCATTTTTTTAACACTGCACCTGTAACTAATGGTTGGCTTTCCATTTCCAGTTTGTAATCATTTGAAAAACTCCACAACTATTGGTTGTTCTATTTCCCAATGGCATAGTCTATTTATTGTATGCAAAACCATTTGCAAAGGGTTTTTTGTAATTTCTGGGAGACTGTGGGAGAGAAACTCAGTTCTTCATTGTATATTTTGACAGGGAATTAATGAAAGGCAGCAGCTCTGGTTCATGAGATTCATGTGGTGTGAGTGTAGCAAATGTGTTCTCTTTATGTTTCATATGTATATCGTTATGTTTCATAGTTCATTCATCTTCATTTTCAGTGAAATTTTCTAAGCAAGATAAGGTAGAATTCATGTTTATTGCTCTGCCTGTGGGAAAGTTTCACGTTATGTGTTCTTCTTCTGTTAAAAAGGGTTCATGTGTTTATGCCCTTTTCACCCTCCTAAACAATCTTTCCATTCTGCATTATTTAAAATTTAATTGCTAGACTTTCCGCCTGTCTTGCCTCATGAAGTAATCTGTGCCTTTGTGTTAAATTCTCTGCTCATACTGTTAGTTGGTCCCATACATCCCAGAAACTTAGTCATTTATCAAAAATTGCTTCTTGTTTCCATATTTATTTAAATAGCCTAAAATCAATATTTCACAGTAATTCATCTCACACCATATCATTTATCTATTCACTGAGCTTTGACTCGGAGAGAGCCCTCTCCTTTTCTAGTAGGGCTAGCTACCAGATTGAGCGTGGTTTGTGGTTACCCTGAATTTTGCCTTCCTTCAGCCTAAGGCGGATTTAGGCTCTAACATAGTGGCGACTCAACTGGGGACAAGAAATTACTCCCCTTCTTGATAATTCTAAGCTTCTAGATGATAAGTTTAGGATTTGATAGGCTAAGTAAGTTGGTTGTGTCCTTTGATTTTTCCTAATAGCACGTTGGCTTCTAGAAGATATATCATAGCTAATCCACATCCAGATCCTCCACACATCTACGAAAATCCCAATTTGATTCCAAGAATTCATCGCCAACAGAGCTCTATATCTTCCATGTTCAAATCCCATTCATACCCTGACATTTTTTAGTATCTTGAAGAACTATATTTTGATGAGCAGTTTGAACTATCATTGTTCGAGACCAAATCCGAAAGGGCAGTTGACTCTACTGTCCACAATCCACAATTTCTTGTAGATGATATGCCCACAAATTATCAAAGCAAAATCCTGTTTTTTTATGGCACTCCTAACAGCATTACCGCTCAGCAACATGTGGACAGAATGGCAGATTTCTATGAACTTCATGAGATCGATGCTGAGAATCTGGCAATGAGACTCTTTGTACAAACATTTGCAGGTGAAGTGAGGAAATGGTTCAGAGGTTTGCCGGCTGCACGTATCGCTACCTTGGCTGACCTACAAAGAAATTTTTTAAACCGCTGGGAAGTGAAAAAGAATTCTCTTCAAATTCTGGCTGAATATGAGCAAATCAAATGAAACGCTAGTGAGTTGGTCCAAGACTACTGCATTAGATTCAATTCTATGTATAATGAAATTCCTAATCATCTAAGGCCACCTGTGGGGCTAGCCATGGTGAAGTTTCCAGATGGTTTTGATGTTGACATGGCTTATCAATTAAGAGAGAGAACCGGCCACAATGGAAGACATGTAGAAGATCGCGATTAGCATTGAAGCAAATCTACTGACCAAGAGGGCTAGAGAAAAGGCAGAAAACAAGGTCACCGTAAAAGAAGAGTCTTCCTCGGTAGATCAATTACTCTGGAAGGTAGAGCAGATGCTTAAAATGGTGAAACTTGACAAACCTGAGCCACAAGTTAGAAATCCTAACTTCCGTGGCTAGCAGCAACCACAATATAGAATAAGGCAGAGAGATCAGCAGGCCCAAGTGCAGATAGCACAGCAGCCAGTACAACCACCTTTGCAACAAAATTTTGTGCACAGACTGAAGTCAAATGAGGACGGGAATATAATAGGTGAATAAAACCACCTCTTTACTCCTGATGATTTGCCTATTTATATTACCGAGGATGAGGAGTATGCAGAAAGCTCGGTTGTACACAAAGATGCAAATTTCATTCTAGCCAGTGACACCGTTTTGGAGGAAGAATCTGATGAGTACCAAAGAGGCTATATGAATGTTATGTCTGCCCAGCAGTAGCGATATTCACTTAGAAACAAAGATGTGCTGGTCAAATCAATTTAGAAGAGGAAGGATGGTGAGACATCAAAGAATGATTCATCAATTGCACAAAGGAAAGGAAAGGAGGCGGTTGATTTGGATAGCAGCAAGGCACCATCAGCAGAAAAATCAAATCAGCCAATTGCACTGGAAGAAGAGGAAAGGAAAGAAATCCTAGTCAAAGAGGTAGAAAAGATTCCCGCTTTTAATTTAGAGAATGAAATTTATAAATTGAAGGTATCCATTCCCTTGACTAAAATAATGAGGAACAACAGTTATAGAAGTCAAGTATCTAAAATGTTGAATTTGGACCCAACGTATGACATGGTGAATGTCGAATATGATCAACCCGAAATGATTTTTGGGCTAGCATCGAACGGTGAGTCTCCTGATAGTGATGTGCCACAATTTTATATTAGTTTAAGATTGCATGATTTTGTGTTACATAATGCCATGTTCGATTCGGGAGCTTCTCACAATCTCATGCCCAAGGCTATCATGGATAAGCTGGGTCTGGACATCACTCAGCAATACCATGATCTCTATTCATTTGATTCCAGCAGAGTAAGATGTATATGGCTCATCAAAGACTTGGTTGTGAGTCTGGATCAACTCCCAATGAAGAATGTTTTGATGGATGTTGTTGTAGCAGATATTTCTCCTAGGTTTTGCATGCTTCTTTCCAGGTCTTGGGTAGCAAAATAGAAAGGGACACTACAACTAGATTTCTCCTATGCAATGATTCCGGTGTTTGGCCAAATGAGGAAATTGTATCAGGAACAAAAAATGAAATACATGATTACAAGCAAGGAGAAACCAATAAATCATCCGATTAATTATGTACATATAGATTTAGATTTTTTTGTTTTGTATTCTAATAGTTTCAATGATATCGATAGTTAGTTAGTAGAAGTAGATGATATTCCAGAAATAACAGAAAATTTCAGAGGAGTTTTAGAGAGAGAAGGACAAGAACAACAGAACATCGTTGAGCACTTAGCTGAAAGTAATGGACAACAAGCAGACAAAGCACAACAAACAGATTTCCAACACTTGCAAGAGGACGAAGAAGGTTTGTGGACCATGGATTTTGATGGAGCAGTGGGAAATGATGGTGCTGGAATTGGAATTTGGGTACGCAGTCCTTTCTCTGCCCCGAACAAAGTGCCTAGTAACGTGCAGGTATGCTCTTACAAGTTGGCTTTTGATTGTTCTAACAATGAATTTGAGTATGAAGCTCTGATTGTTGGCCTAAAGATTCTAAGAAAGCTGAATGCGAAGAGTATTGCAGTATATGGCGACTCCAAATTGGTGATTAAGCAGGTCATAGGTGAATATCAAGCAAAGCGTCCTTGGATGCGGGCTTACCGGAATGCAGTCCTAGACATCCTAAAATTATTTTCAGAATACACATTGACATGTGTGCCTCATATACAAAATAGCATCATTGATGCTCTTGCTAAGGAAGCAAGTAGTTTGAAGATCCCAATGAACTCCAGCAATAAATTCAAAATCCATGTCAAGCATCGTCCAACCGTCCTGGACAATCAGAGATATTGGCTAGTTTTCCAAGATGATGAGGAGATTGATGATTTTCTGCAAAACAAAGGTAAGTTTAAAGAAACCTCAATTGATGTAGAAAATGACGATGGTAAAGGTAATGGTACAAATGATGTGCAGATCAATCAAATGGACATGTTGCAGCTAAAGAATAACGTTATTCCTAAAGGCTTGATACCTTTAGAAGAACTCTTTAATCAAGATGATGTAGCCCGCAAGCCAACATTGCAGCCAATAGAGAAGGGTGTGGAAGAGGTCAATGTCGAAACAACTACTAATCCTAAATTGGTAAAATTGTCTAAAGCATTGCCACCTGTTGAAGGCCCCGAAAATCGGGTCTACAACAAGGGGGATACCCGCCCGGTCCGGACCTTGGTTGGCAGCTCCTTATCCATTTGGTATAGCGGGTTTGACTGGGGATATGGGACCAGTTTCCCAATTCAGTGTGTGTGTGTGAGAAGGATGGGTATTTCTGTTCTAAATGGAATACTTCTATCCTAATTCTAATCTAATGCTATGCTATTGTATTCTAATAAACAGAAAAACATCAAAAGTTATGCTAATCCGGGGTGTGATCTTTCTTCTATACAATCTAAAAAGATTTCAAACAATAACTGGTAATAAAGATCATTCAAATATTATAAGAAAATAATTCAATAAAGATGAACTACTTCGTATAAGAAGTTAGATGAAACAGTTGTGAAAACCTATCGCATAAATGAGCTATTCATACACTAAGCATAAATAAATAGTTATCACCATACAAAAGTGCCAAATGATAACTCAGGCGTCCACACTGTAATATATAAACAACTGAAAACTGAACATCACTTTAACGCATAAGCAGAAATGGTTAAGAGATAAAAGTACCATTTATAACTAGTCCTACTCATGAGCTTCAAGAGACAATTGATTTCTCTCTCCTTGATTTAACATCCACTAAGAGTACAGAAGTGAAACATCAGTAGCAGATATCAAATGCAAATACCAATAAACCCCGTTCCATTCATTCATCAAAACCTCCTCAGAGGGTGCAAAAGTGCATGTTCTGAGGACAAGTTTTTGATAAATTTCTGGACCCTTCTCTAAATGCATGAGAAGGGTTTAAATACTACTGACTAATTCTAAAAATAAATTATTACAAAAATAAAGGATGCGATTTAAATGACCGTCCTTTTTTCAAGAAAACAAAACAAAATTAAAACTAAAATTGAACCTAAAATTAAACTATTTCTGTATTTGGTCTTTGAAATCGCACGTATGCAGCATCTGTTTAAGGAGAATCGGCTGGCTGACTTCCTCTTTTAGTTGGGCTGAGAAAACAAAATCTACAAGAGCTGGCACCATTTTCTCGGCCGAATTTATGATGCACTTAACATTCATCCACTGGCTATGTGGCTTCACCAAATATGCCCAGTAATAATCCTAGTTTAACTTGCTTAGCCCTTGGATTGCTTTGGCCTTTTCTTGAGCTCTCTGTTTCCAATTTGCCTCTACTTGATGTGCATTCGGTAAGTATCCTGGAGTGGTCTTTGCAATCAAATTTTCCCTATGTAAATTTTCATTTACATAATCAATAAGACTGCTGGCTGTCGTGGCTGCTCCTTCTGCCGCTTGTTCTGCCTCTTTAATTTGCTCATCCCATTTGTTAAAGAGAATTTCCTTGTGGTTTTCATTTATTCTTGGTGCAGCTGCTCTTTTGGCCTCGTCCTTTTCTTGCCAAGCAAAATATTCAGTCACTCGTTTATCAATTAGATCATAGTCACTTCGCAATCTACCACTTGATTAGTGGTTTTATCACTGATTTCACAATAATAACTCCACCGTGATATCTTTTTGCCTAATGCTTCTTGCTGCTATCGTAATTGTTCGTTCAAGGAAATGGACTCCGTAATAAATTATGTAAGCTTAGGGTCGTCCTTGTGCATCTCCTGTAAATCCTGTAACTACTTTCCTTTCTCATCCAAACTTTTCTGATATCCTATCTGCATTTGCTGGAAGTCCTGCTACAACTTCTCAAACTGTTTATGTGCTTCATTATTGGCATGGGCTTGTTTCAATTGTTGTTGCAGTGCTAGTATCTGGTCTTCCTTTTCCTTTAGCAACTGTTGTACCTCAGATGCTTTGTCAATAGTCACGGAGGCATATGCTCCTGCGATCTGAGATAGTTTGGTGAGATTTTTAGTAAGATTGCTAGTGGCATCTTTCCACAGGACATCTAACTGTTCCGCGTCTTGAGAAAGTGTGTTTTCCAATTTCCTTTCTTCTTTTGTCTTCTTACTACTACTTTGTGCTGTGGGCTATAAAATATATCTAGAGGAGGGATCTCTTCTATTTTCAGTACAAGCTCAGAGGATGGGGTAATAGGAATGTGCTCCATATCTGAGACTTCGCTGACTGTTCTTGTGACTACTTCTTTTACCACTTGTGCATTGCTGACAGTGGTCTTCATGGTTTGTCCTTCAAGATTGATCAAGTCGTTGAAGGTTTCCCATTCTTTGTCCAATTCAGTTATAACTAGCGGTGCTTGGATGACGAGAGGGCGAGGATCTCTTTGTGGGGAGGCAATAACCTGCTGATGTAGAAGTTCCTTTGACTGGGCAATATCCTTTACTGACCCTTCGCTCTTATCCAGTTCATTTACGGATCTTTTAGAATGTTTAGACATTTCTTTTTCAGACTTGGACTTAGATCAGTTAGTACTTGAACTCCCACTAAGGCTAATACTTGGAGTTGGTTTTCTTGAGGGTTTTAGGCATAGTTTCTCTAAAGGAATACTGGCTAGCCTTCTTTAGATAGTTGCAATTGGTCTGTGTGTAGAATTTCTTCCAGTGTGTTTTTTTGTTGAAATATATCATCAAATAAATCCTTTTCTCCAGAGAACACCTTTATCTTTACTGCAGTTGTGAAATTCTGGGAAACCTCATGAGGGTCAAATGGCCTTCCTGTGAATTTGAATAGCTGTAAGCACATCATATTCTTTACTTCTATGAAAGCATGGCCTATATAGAATAGTGAAAAGGCCCCACAGGCTAGAGGAAACTGTCTTCATATAGCCTTCTTTTTGTCCTTTAACTCTTTAGTTAGGCCACCTTCCCCATAGGTTTGATAGGCAATCTCTCGGGCTAAGAGTTTATCAGGGATATACAAAGGTAGGACATGAGGGGGTGCAGAACTTCCAAATACCCTTACATAAGTAAACAATTCTTCCCCGAACCACCTTGCGACAGTGAGGATGTCTACTTCTGCTTCAAGCAAGCAGCTCAGAGGGTCTTTATTGTACAACATTCTATACAAGGGCAGCATAATTCCATGACAGATTTGGTAGAAGTATGGAGTGAACTGAGAGTCCCATAACTCTTTGTGATAGACATGGATGGGTAAAGGGTCTTGAGTCGTCCACTTCCAACCCATAACAAGAAACTTAGAAACATAA
This sequence comes from Pinus taeda, assembly GCA_000404065.3. Lineage (NCBI taxonomy): Eukaryota > Viridiplantae > Streptophyta > Pinopsida > Pinales > Pinaceae > Pinus > Pinus taeda. Next base: position 47,168 of record APFE030164669.1, on the reverse strand, counting down.
CGTATTGCATCCATTATATATGTTGAGAGGTAAAAAGGAGGATAAATTCTCTGAGCCATAGCTCTTTTGGACCGGTAACTGACAATGGCGGTGACCAGGTTATCAGACAAGATTTTAGCCCAATCTACAATAGTGGCATTTGTGGCAGCATCCAATAATGGTAGCCATTTGGATGAAAATTTGTTGATATCTGGCATTCCAAATATTCTACAGAGCATGGCAGTAGCAAAGTAGTATGGAGAGGTAAGGGAACCGGTACTGTACATACCGTGTTTATCTTTCTTCAGTGGCTCGTCCCTCCTAAACTAGTCTTTGGTAGTTTCTGCCAGGTCTGGGTTTTCCTTTACAAATTTCTCCATAAAATGCTTGTTGTAGGTTTCCTGTGGCTCCGGTAGATGATACATGAGCTTCAAATCCTGCGCAGTGAATGAACTGATGAGTCCTTGACCATGAATTTTGAATTGTCTATTTTTGATTTCTGCATTTTCCAGTATCCACTTGACCATGTCTGTGTATGGCAGGATTTTTGGCCTCGCTTCTATATGATGTAAAAATGAGCAAGCTAGCTCTATTAGGGATGCTTCAGAAGAACTCCATGAGCCTGCAATAGCTGTAACCTCCATTGCTCTCGGATTCTCCTCTTCGAGCATATTATACATGCCTTCCCACGTAGCTATTAATGCGTCTCTATTACAAGCCGTGTCTGTATACAAAGGCGCCATTTTCTCTTCTTCGGAGCTCGGGGCTTTGCTTTTCTTTCCCATTTCAACCTGCGTATTGCTTTGTATTGTCCTATGTTCTCCATTCTTGCAATTCACAAGCGAAGTAAAAATGAATGACAAGGAAGGGTGATGGGAAAGTTTTAAATGCCACAGACATACCAAATATACCACCTTACGTGAAATGTTCTTTGAAAAGCACGCACCTATATTCCATTAATAACTGATAACTAACTCCTTTATTAGCATTTAAAGCACATAACCATAAGTCATCTTATGGAAAATAATTTTCTTGAATAATGCGCTCGAAAGATCTACGATGGAGCGATTTTTCGATTTGCTTCGCAACATTGCAGATCGCAACATCACAAAATCATTGCACGGATCTGGCATGACATCGCAACATCGCTTTATCGTGAAATTGTGATATCGGAATATTGCAGATCGAGGAATGTTATGTATGACAAATTTTGTTAACCTGTTCCTTGCGAGATGCGATCTTGCGATCGACGCCATCGCACATCGGCAGATTTTGAAGTGTTTTATGTAAGTTATACGATGTGATATTTGTTCATTATCGCTATCTCACGAATGTTGGAATTGTGTTTGTAAGGTGGCATCCTGCTATCTTCTTGCGATGTGATTTCCCTCGTTAAAGACTTTTTTTTACGTTATCATAAACTTAGGTTATAAGAGTTTCCAAGGGGCTTCCTAAGCTTATGATGGTAACTTTATTTGCAGAAAGGAAATGTAAGCACTACTTTGATTTTCTTGGATATTATAACTAAGGGTCCCCACTTATTTAGTATTAGCAATAACACTTCATAAGGAGGGGGGTTGTTGGTGGCCACAACAATTGGCGACTCACTTGGAAGAACCAGTTATCTTTGTATTTCTATTGAATTTTCTAAACTTCTAAAACAATTTTTTTTTAGAAAATTAAACTTTATTATGGAAAGATAAAGTACATTATGCTCTAATCTATCAATGACATTTTGTTTTAGCTATTTTCAACTTTGATTATTTGCTCCTTTAAGTTATTCTTTGTATTTACATTAGTCGTTACTTGGTCTGTAATGATAAAACAAAGTCTTCTTTATAAACCAGTTTTAAATATGCTCATTTGTTGTAGGTAGAGCCTCTACTGCCAACAGGCATTTATAGCCTCGACAGGGTTACCTATTACCCAACAATGATCCTGTGTCCTACTTAAATAAACCTACAACTCTCAAAGAAGAATCCACATCCACACTTATTACTTTGATTTTCTTTTTACTCTTAAAGAACAATGTCTTGGTTTGATAGCCAATTTATGACACATTCATTCACTTGATTTATAACTTTGCTTAACACGTTGGCTTGTGATGAGACCCCTTGCCTTTTGATTTCAATAATCTTGAGTTATTGCCTTGTTGTGGTATGCAGTATTTGGCAAAGTCAGCAAGTTATAATATCTGTGATTATGATAAGCCAGCTCGTGATGAGACCTCTCATTCTTCAAGATGAAGTGTATCCTTGGATTGTTCCTCTGAAAGTTGTGATTTTCCTTAGCAGGGAGGAAGTCATTGTTTCCTTTAGATAGCTCTGGACAACAATGGTAGAGTTTTTGGAAGTAGCTGTTCTACAAAGAATCTTTATTTTGTTATTGATACCTTTCATTGTATTGATATAAAACAATTTCTTCACTAAAGGTTGTTTTCATCAAACTTTATGAAGTTGAACTGGTGTCATATCTAGGTTAGAGTCTTTAACTATATCTTTCAATAATAAAGATCAATTTTATAAAAGATGTTTTATTTATACAAGCGAAAAGTCAAAATCTGAAAGAGATTTGGTGTCTTTTTTGTAAATGCCTAATGTAACCATTCACAGCTGGTTTTATTATGGGAGAATTGTTTTGAGGATGATAAAAAATTTTCAAATGAGAGGTAATATATTTTTTTTTTCTTGGATATTAATAAAATATGAAAAGGGCTAATTACTTCATTTATTCTCGACCCGCAGACTAACTAAACTAATTCTACTCCTATTCTAACAATATACATGAAATTGACTAGGTGTAGTCATATTTCCAGTGTATCCATTCTCTCATTTACGTTCCTGCATATATATACAGTTCGAATATTAGTACTAGAAACAAAAATCTTACTGAACTAAGAACGTTAAATGTGGAATAAGAATGTACAACTATTGTTAGAATTTTATTTAGAATCTCCTTCTTATGAAATTTTCTTTCCAATTGAATACCTATTGGATCATAGAAATCTGGATGGATTTCTATTAAGGACTGATAAATTTTCAATGGAAGAGATGACAGGCCAGATTGAAGATATGAATTTTTGGATTCAAAGACCTGGAAGTTATTATTAGTGTTACGTGTAAAAATTAAACTTTTGACAATTTTTCGTGAAAGAAAAGTTTCCAAATATATTTCTTTAAATGGATCAATGAAGGATGAATGGAAATCTCTCAAATGAAATGGAAAATTGTTAATTGAATTGAATTGTTGGCAGATATCTAAAAATACATCCTTTTGTTGATATTGTCTTTGATAGGATGGAAGCTTTTGATCAATCATTGACATTGATTGAGGATGAAATTGAAATAGCTTCTCATGCTCTTGAAAAACTTCAGTTTTTCAACAGGGCCATACATCAATTGAATGTCTGATAGTATGGTGCTCAGTATGCCAGCATAATGGATCAGAAGTCTGAAAATTAAAATCTGAAAACAAATTTAATTTTGTACAAAATAGGTAAAGATAAAATAAAATAAAATCACTATCTGTACAACTAGAGTTATAACACAGTTGGGATTGTTTTGTAATGATTTCTCTTTCACAAGGATTGGTTAGAATTATAGAATTTGAGTGATTTTGACTTCCATCTTGTGAATTAGAAAGGGAATCATGATTATGAACAGGCATGAAAGCTTGGTCATGATATGAATCATAAACTGGAATGTTTTCTGGGATAATGAAATCATGTAGATGATTTGCTGCTTTAGAATGAGGATCGGTTGAAATGATTTCTAATTTAAAATACCTATCATTCCTAGATGTTATTTGAATTTTCTGCTGATTCTCTCGAGATAAATCAACATCTTCAATGTCAAAGTAATTGTCATAAATGACTTGACAAGATTCTCTAGGTTTCCTTTCAGTTTCATCCAATATATTCAAACAACGAGGAATAAGCGTTTCTTGTTTGTTAATGGAAAAAGAATGTTCTCTAATTGTTTCTATATCTTGAAAACCACTTAATGGCGATTCATTTAGACCAGCCTCTGTATTTTCTGAAATATCATTAATATCGAGAGGGGAAAAATTGTCATCATTAAAAATATCAGGATAAAGAGAAAAATGTGACTCTGAAATAATGCATTTAAAAATATCTCTTTTTGAGAATTCTTGTGCATTATGTTCATCGTAGATTTTAGGTTTTAGATCATACCTTTGTGTGCTCATGTTATGTGGAAGAAGATTACTTTGCTGTTCTGACCTTGGCATTTTCTTATCATAGAAAGATTCAGAAATCTGTTCAGCTGTTGGCACGATATTTTTTACTTTGATTTGTGTTTGCATTTGTTGAGTTGCGATCATATTTTCTGAATTTGCCTCAAAGTTGCTTTCAGATTCCGAGGTGACCTTTCTTCCAAATTGCTGCTTTTGTCTTCTTGTATTTGATCAGAAATGTCTTCTAAGCTTTGTGAAACTTCTCCATCACAATTTATTTGCACATCCAAATTGGATTTCTCATTTATGTTAGAATGAAATTGAACAAAGCTTGGACTAATTTCATACGAATTGGGAATAGGAGGCAGCGAATAATTATGATCAACACAATCTAATGATTCTTCACTTATGGGATCAGTTTCAACATCAAATTCCAAACAATTCAGATGAAATCGAATATCAAAATCTCTAACAGACTCATCTTCTTTTCGTAGATATTCAATTTCATTATATACCTAATCATAATCATAGTAGTCAAATTTACAAATGAAAACCGTGACAAATTGATCCTAGGTGTGAATTGAGGCAACCGGAAGGGTTCTACACCACTTTCTAGCTTCTACTACAAATGTGAGAGTAAAAATTCTGCATAAAATGCCTTCGTCAATTCTTGAAAATTAGAATTTGAAACACCTTGAATAAATTGAAGGGCATGATTAAAAGCAGAAGAATTTCTCTTACCATTGAATTTTACCTGAGACAATAGTCTTACCACTTCGGGTGGAGTGTTAGAAGATGCACGTACATGGATGCAACTCCAAATTGGAAGTTTAAGAGAGGCCATCCTAATTCAAATGTTAAAATTGAAAATAAATTCCAACAGACAACATGTTTTAGGCCCTCCTTCTAGCGCCAAATATATTGAAGGCCTCGAAAATCGGGTCTACAATAAGGGGGATACCCGCCCGGTCCGGACCTTGGTTGGCAGCTCCTTATCCGTTTGATATAGTGGGTCCGACTGGGGATATGGGACCAGTTTCCCAATTCAGTGTGTGTGTGTGAGAAAAATGGGTATTTCTGTTCTAAATGGAATGCTTCTATCATAATTCTGATCTAATGCTATGCTATTGTATTCTAATAAATAGAAAAACATCAAAATTTATGCTAACCCGGGGTGTGATCTTTCTTCTATGCGATCTAAAAAGATTTCAAACAATAACTGGTAATAAAGATCATTCAGCTATTATAAGAAAAGAATTCAATAAAGATGAACTGCTTCGTATAAGAAATTAGACGAAACAATTGTGAAAACATATTGCATAAATGAGCTATTCATACACTAAGCATAAATAAATAGTTATCACCATACAAAAGTGCCAAATGATAACTCAGACATCCACGTTGTAATATATAAACAACTAAAAACTGAACATCATTTTAACACATAAGCAGAAATGGTTAAGAGATAAAAGTACCATTTATAACTAGTCGTACTCATGAGCTTCAAGCGACAATTGATTTATCTCTCCTTGATTTAACATCCACTAAGAGTACAGAAGTGCAACATC
>APFE030164669.1:20488-41407 GCA_000404065.3 Pinus taeda | reverse complement strand
TCTGAGGACAAGTTTTTGATAAATTTCTGGACCCTTCTCTAAATGCATGAGAAGGGTTTAAATACTACTGACTAATTCTAAAAATAAATTATTACAAAAATAAAGGATGCGGTTTAAATGACTGTCCTTTTTCAAGAAAATAAAACAAAATTAAAACTAAAATTGAACCTAAAATTGAACTATTTTTGTATTTGGTCTTTGAAATTGCACGTATGTAGCATCTGTTTAAGGAGAGTCAGTTGGCTGAATTCCGCTTTTAGCTGGGCTGAGAAAATAGAATCTACAAGAGCTGGCACCATTTTCTTGGCCGAATTTATGATGCACTTAACAGTCATCTACTGGCTATGTGGCTTCACCAAATATTCCCAGTAATAATCCTAGTTTAACTTGCTTAGCCCTTGGATTGTTTTGGCCTTTTCTTGAGCTCTCCGTTTCAAATCTGGCTCTAGTTGCTGTGCGTTCGGTAAGTATCCTGGAGTGGTCTCTGTGATGAAATTTGCCCTACGTAAATTTTCATTTACACAATCAATAAGAGTGTTGGCTGCCGTGGCTGCTCCTTCTGCCGCTTGTTCTTCCTCTTTGATTTGCTCATCCCATTTGTTAAAGAGCATTTCCTTGTGGTTTTCATTTATTCTTGGTCCACCTGCTCTTTTGGCCTCGTCCTTTTCTTGTCAAGCCAAATATTCAGTCACTCGTTTATCAATTAGATCATAGTCACTTCACAAATCTACCACTTGATTAGTGTTTTTATCACTCATTTCACAATAATAACTCCACTGTGATATCTTTTGGCCCAATACTTCTTGCTGCTGTAGTAATTGTTCATTCAAGGAAATGGACTCCGTAGTAAATTCTGTAAGCTTAGGGTTGTCCTTGTGCATCTCCCGTAAATCCTGTAATTGCTTTCCTTTCTCATCCAAACCCTTTCTGATATCTTATCTGCATTTGCTGGAAGTCCTGCTGCAACTTCTCAAGTTGTTCTGTGCTTCATTATTTGCGTGGGCTTGTTGCAAGTGTTGTTGCAGTGCTAGCATCTGGTCTTCCTTTTCCTTTAGAAACTGTTGTACCTCAAATGCTTTATCAACAGTCGCGGAGGCGTATGCTCCTATGATCTGAGATAGTTTGGTGAGATTTTCAGTAGGATTGCTAGTGGGATCTTTCCACGGGACGTCTAACTGTTCTGCGTCTTAAGAAAGCATGTTTTCCAATTTCCTTTTCTTCTTTTGTCTTCTGACTACTGCTTTGTGCTGTGGGCTATAAAATATATCTAGATGAGGAATCTCTTCTATTTTCAGTACAAGCTCAGAGGATGGGGTAATAGGAATGTGCTCCATATCTGAGACTTTGATGACTATTCTTGTGACTACTTCTTTTACCACCTGTGTATTCCTGATAGTTGTCTTCATGGTTTGTCCTTCAAGATTGATCAAGTCGTTGAAGGTTTCCCATTCTTTGTCCAATTCAGTTATAACTGGCGGTGCTTGGATGACGAGAGGGGGAGGATCTCTTTGAGGGGAGGTAATAACCTGCTGATGTAGAAGTTCCTTTTACTAGGAAGTATCCTTTACTGACCCTTCGCTCTTATCCAGTTCATTTCTGGATCTTTTAGAATGTTAAGACATTTCTTTTTCAGACTTGGACTTAGATCCGTTAGTACTTGAACTCCCACTAAGGCTAATACTTGGAGTTGGTTCTCTTGAGGGTTTTAGGCATAGTTTCTCTAAAGGAATACTGGCTAACCTTCTTTCCCTCTATATTTTGAACCTTTGGAATTCTTCTAGAGATAGTTGGAATTGGGATGTGTGCAGAATTTCTTCCAGTGTGTTTTTCTGTTGAAATATATCATCAAATAAATCCTTTTCTCTAGAGAACACCTTTATATTGATGACAGTTGTGAAATTGTGGGCAACCTCATGAGGGTCAAATGGCCTTCCTGTGAATTTGAATAGCTGTAAGCACGCCATATTCTTTACTTCTGTGAAAGCGTGGCCTACATCGAATAGTGAAAAGGCCCCACAGGCTATAGGAAACTGTGGCCATATAGCCTTCTTTTTGTCCTTTAACTCTTTAGTTAGGCCACCTACCCCACAGGTTTGATAGGCAATCTCTCGGGCTAAGAGTTTATCAGGGATATACAAAGGTAGGACATGAGGGGGTGCAAAACTTCCAAATACCCTGACACAAGTAAACAATTCTTCCCCGAACCACCTTGCGACGGTGAGGATGTCTACTTCTGCTTCAGGCGAGCATCTCGGAGGGTCTTTATCGTACAACATTCTATACAAGGGCAGCATAATTCCATGACAGATTTGGTAGAAGTATGGAGTGAACTGAGAGTCCCATAACTCTTTGTGATAGACATAGATGGGTAAAGGGTCTTGAGTCATCCACTTCCAACCCATAACAAGAAACTTAGAAACATAACATATTGCATCCATTATATATGCTGAGAGGTAAAAAGGAGGATAAATTCTCTGAGCGGTAGTTCTTTTGGACCGGTAACTGACAATGGCGGTGATCAGGTTATCAGACAAGATTTTAGCCCAATCTACAATAGTGGCATTTGTGGCAGCATCCAATAATGGTAGCCATTCGGATGAAAATTTGTTGATATCTGGCATTTCAAATATTCTACAGAGCATGGTAGCAACAAAGCAGTATGGAGAGGTAAGGGAACCCGTACTGTACATACCGTGTTTATCTTTCTTTAGCGACTCGTCCCTCCTAGACCAGTCTTTGGTAGTTTCTGCCAGGTCTGGGTTTTCCTTTGCAAATTTCTCCATAAACTGCTTGTTGTAGATTACCTGTGGCTCCGGTAGATGATACATGAGCTTCAAATCCTGTGCAACAAATGAACCGATGAGTTCTTGACCATGAATTTTGAACTGTCTATTTTTTATTTCTGCGTTATCCAGTATCCACTAAACCATGTCTGTGTATGGGAGGATTTTTGGCCTCGCTCCTATCCGATGTAAAAATGAGTAAGCTAGCTCTGTTAGGGATGCTTCAAAAGAACTTTGTGAGCCTACAACGGCCATAACCTCCATTACTCTGGGATTGTCCTCTTCGAGCATATTATACATGCCTTCCCATGTAGTTATTCACACGTCTCTATTACAAGCCGTGTCTGTATACAAAGGTGCCATTTTCTCTTCTTCGGAGCTCGAGAATTTGCTTTTCTTTCCCATTTCAGCCTGCGTATTGCTTTTTATTGTCCTCTGTTCTCTGTTCCTACAATTCACAAGCGAAGTAAAAATGAATGACAAGGAAGGGTGATGGGAAAGTTTTAAATGCCGCAGACATACCAAATATACCACCTTATGTGAAATGTTCTTTGAAAAGCACGCACCTATATTCCATTAATAACTGACAAATAACTCCTTTATTAGCATTTAAAGTGCATAACCATGAGTCAGCTTATGGAAAATACTTTTCTTGAATAATGCGCTCGAAAGATCTGCGATGGAGAAATTTTGCGATTTGGTTCGCAACATCACAAATCACAACATTGCAAAATCATTGCATGGATCTGGCATGACGTCGCAACATCGCTTTATCGCGAAATTGTGATATCGCAATATCGCAGATCGCAAGAATTTTATGTATGACAAATTTTGTTAACATGTTCCTTATGAGATGCGATCTTGCGATCGACGCCATCGCGCATCAGTAGATTTTGAAGTGTTTTATGTAAGTTATGCGATGCGATATTTGTTCATTATCGCTATCTCGCGAATGTTGGAATTATGCTTGTAAGGTGGCATCCTGTTATCTTCTTGCGATGTAATTTCCCTTGTTAAAGATTTTTTTACCTTATCATAAACTTAGGTTATAAGAGTTTCCAAGGGGCTTCCTAAGCTTATGATGGTAACTTTATTTGCGGAAAGGAAATGTAAGCACTACTTTGATTTTCTTGAATTTTATAACTAAGGGTCCCCACTTATTTAGTATTAGCAATAACTCTTCATAAGGAGGGGGGTTGTTGGTGGCCACAACACCACCAAAAATAAAGGACAAATATATCAGTTTGTTGTCTTCATTTGCAGATGTGTTTTCTTGGGACTATTTTGACTTAAAGACATATGCTACCAATATAATTCAACACACTATACCCATTAAGCCCAATCAGAAACCTTTTAGACAGAAGTTGAGAAGGCTAAATCCAAAGCTGCTGCCATCAATTGAAAAGAAGATAAATAGGTTGTACAAATCATGGATCATTGTTCCCATCAAATTTTCGGATTGGATCTCTAATTTGGTGCCCGTATGAAAGAAGACAGGTGAGATTCGCTTGTGCATTGATTTTATAAATCTCAAAAAAATTTCGTTGAAAGATAACTATCCACTGCCCAAAATGGACCATATACTTCAACAAGTAGTGGGAGCATCTCGTATGTCACTACTTGATGGTTATTCTGGATATAACCAAGTTTCTGTCCATGAAGATGATCGAGACAAGACAACATTCACCACTCCTTGGGGAACTATTCATTACGCTAAAATGCCTTTCGGTTTGAAGAATGCGGGTGCCACATTTTAGCATGCAATGGACTTGGATTTTGCAAATGAGAAGGATGTCTTTTTGGTTGTGTACCTAGATGATTTGATGGTGTTTTCCAAATTTGATGAAGAGCACATGTACCATCTAAAAACTTTCTTTCAAAAGTGCAGAAAATATGGCCTGTCACTGAATCCGAAAAAGAGCTTGTTCACCATGGAGGAAGGCAAAATACTCGGGCACGTTATCTCAAAAGATGGCATTCGTATTGGCTCAACACGTGTGTAAGCGATTCAGCAAATCGATCTGCCCCGGAATAAGAAAGAGATTCAATCTTTCAATGGTAAAATCAATTTTCTACACTGCTTTGTACCTAATCTTACTGAACACTTAAGAGAGATTACAAACATGCTTAAGAAGGATATCCAAGTGAAATGGATGGAGGAGGCTATAAAATCTTTCAATTTAGTCAAATTGGCTCTTTCTTCAGCTCCAGTTCTAGTCAACCCAGACTACAATCAGGATTTCATATTGTTTTCATTTGCTTCAGAGCATACTATGGCAGCTGTGTTATTGCAGAAAAGAGATGATCACGAAAGACCCATTGCATTTTTCAGCAAAGCTATAAGAGATTCAGCCTTAAAATACAACATCATTGAGAAGCAATCCCTTGCACTGGTGAAAGCATTGAAAGATTTTTGGGTATATATTCTGCATTCTCATATTTTGGCCTATGTTCCTAACACTGTTGTCAAAGATGTTTTAGTGCGGACTGATCCGGAAGGAAGATGAGGCAAGTGGATTGCAGCTTTGTTGGAATATGATGTGGAAATAAAGCCCACAAAGCTTGTTAAAGGACAGGGATTGGAAAAATTAATGGCCTAGTCAAACCTGCATGCCTTAGACATAAATCTGATCATTGCTATGTCCGATGAGAATGAGGAAGGATCATCAATTCAGGTATCTAAAATGTTTGCTCTTTCTCTGTGGTATTCAGATATCATATATGTGCTTAAAAATTTGTCACCACTGCCCGGCATGAATAGAAACAAAGCAAGAACACTCAAGTTGAAGGTTGCCAAGTTTTGCATTCTAAATTCTGCACTATATTGGAAAGATCCCAATGGCATTCTGTTAAATTACTTGGTGGAAAAAGAAGCAAAGAAGGTCATGGAGGATTGCCACAAGGGAGACTGTGGTGGTCACCTTTTTTGGAAATCAACAACAAATAAAATCCTAAGAGTGGGATACTATTGGCCGACATTGTTTGCTGATGTATATAAGATGGTCAAGGGCTGTCATAAATGTCAGATTTTCGAAGGAAGGCAAAAGTTGCAGCCTTTGCCACTTAATCCCATTGAGGTGAGTGCCCCTTTTCAGCAGTGGGGGTTGGATTTCATTGGTGAAATTCATCCCGCTTCTTCTAGTCAGCATAGATGTATCCTCACAGCGACAGATTATTTCACAAAATGGATCGAGGCAATTCCCACCAGACAAGCTACATATGCGGTAATTATTTCAGTCCTTGAAAATAACATCTTATCTCACTTTGGTTACCCAAATAAGTTAATCACTGATAACGTAGTAGCTTTCAAATAAAAAAGGATGGTAGAGTTTTGTCATAAATATCACATCATTTTGCGTCACTCAACTGCCTATCATCTGCAAGGCAATGGATTGGCAGAGTCTTCGAATAAATCATTGGTCAACATCATTAAGAAGCTGCTGGAAATAAAAAAGAAGAGCTGGCATAAGAGGTTGGTCAATGTACTTTGGGCAGATCGGGTCAGTCATAAGAAATCCATTGGTACATGACCTCTTGAGCTTGTTTATGGAGTTGATACAGTATTTCCTACCTCTCTCGTAGCCCCGATAGTCAAAATTCTCCAAGAGGCTAGCAGTGAAGAAGATCCCATGCAGAGAAGGTTGAATCAAATGGTCCACTTGCAGCAGACTAGAGAAGAAGTCTTCCAGAACACATCCAAGTTGCAGGAGAAGATTAAGAAAATTTATGACAGAAAAGAAAAGGTGGAAAAATTTCAGTTGGATGATGTGGTGTTGAAGTGGGATGCAAGGAATGAGGAAAAAGGTAAGCACGGTAAGTTCAAGAATCTCTGGAAAGGTCCCTTCAAGATTGTAGCATATCGGGGTCAGAATGCCTTTCTTTGGAAGGAAATGAACGGGGAAGATTGTCCAGGAGGGCCGATCAATGGTCGGCTGCTCAAGTGGTACCATTTCTGAGATATTGACGTTGCTTCCACTGTCACTGTAAATACCATTTTATTTCAGTTTGGCTAGAGTTTGTCAAGTTAGTCTTCAAGTCATTTCAGTACCAAATTTGAGTCAATTTTTTGGTCATTTGAGTTTCATAAATGAGTCAGAGTATTTTGTTGTTTGTTGAAATAATGACTCCATAGCCCAATGGATGAAGGCACTATCTAGATCTTCCAGAGATCTGTTTTTCTTGGCACCTCCAAGGAGCTACCATCCCCCATTGGAGCCAATGTTAGAGTCGGTCTTGTCAGTCCCCTGTCAGAGATCAAAACTCTTTCTGCATTTCATTTTTAGGTGTCTCACTCCATTCAATCCAGCTGCATTCCACTAGGGGCATGCCATAATCTCATAGAAAAGTTCTTGTTAGTCATTTCCCCTCATGTCTGGCACCTGCTGGCTTAGGTATTTTTGTCAATGTTCACTAAAGTCCATGATAGTCAATGTTCAATATTTTAATAGACAATATTCATTTTCTATCATTAGGTCTAGGGATTAGTCAATTTCATCTTAAAACATGTCTAATAAAGCCATGCAAGCCAGAGGGAGGCCCTTACAAAGTTTTGATTCAAATATTTTCATCCTCATGTTGATAGATTACGACTGTTCTTCAAAACTCTGTTTTGAAGAAAAGTCAAACAGTGTTTCATTTGTGATAATTTTCCAAAAACGTCTCCAGTTGATCTCTTCAGGCGCAGTCATGGTTTCCTTGGCCAAATGCCATGTCCTACAACCCCTGCAAAAAGTGCCAAAAATTTCATCATTATAGCTAAAAATTCAAAGGGAAAAGTGAAATTCAGTTTTGAATTAAATCAGGAAAAAGTGCCAAAATAAAAACATTATCAAAGTGGGTTTTGAAGAAACAAAAATTAAACCCATGACTCCAAGGTCTTTATATAAGATGCCCACAAGAAACAAAGTCATTTTGAACACCAAGGAAGAGAGAAACATTGCAAAGTGAGTGTGAGAAGGCAAGCACGAGTTTTAGGTGAGTTTGGCATCGTTTTCTAAAGTGCGGCCCACACACAGAGGGGCGCGATGCACATAGAGAGCGCGGCGCACAGAGCACGACCCCATAGTGGTGGAAATACATGGGCGCGACACACATACAGGGCACAACGCATTGGGTTTGCTACATGGCGCACACCCACAAAGGCCCGAAATTGTGCCAAACTTGCAACAAATCACTTTGGAACCCTTCAACTTGATAGGTAGGGTCTAAACCTTGGTTTCTCATCAAATTTTGTGAACATGATGGTGGTTTATGGCCGTGTATAGTTGCAATAAAAACTCATAAACCCTACCACTTGAAATCATCAAAAATCATTGTTGCTAGGGTTGCTAACTTGTTGTGTTGATGCCAAGGCTCCTCTTTCACCTCTCATGTTTCCCCTTCTTTCCATTGTTCCCTTCCCCCCTATCCCATTTTTCCCTATTTTCCCTACCCTAAAACAGTACTAAATCGTTACTCCCTGTCCCCTCCACTCATTGTCAACTATAAAACCCCAAAACCCTACCTTATAAAATCCCCAAACCCTCCTACATATCCCTAAACAAAATTCCCCCCCATAACCCCTAATCCCATCATATTATTCCCCTTCCTAGCACTCCCTTTTGGCATTGTTCCCCTTGGTGGCAAATATCACAACAAAACCTAGTTTCATACCATCATCAAAGGGTAGTCCAAGCATAGTACACATACACCAGTCATGGCATCCGAGCATTCATCGGAGTATGAGATGGAAACCCAAAGTGATTCATCCTCGGAACAACATGCTCCTCGAAGACATCACAAAAGTGGAAAACATGTTAGGGATGAGCCAACCACCCTCACAGAATTTCAGGCCTGCCCTCTTGCTTTGTCATGTTTGCAGCATCTATCATGTTTTGAGTTTTTTCAAAGGGTAGCTAATGTTCGAGTTCATCATGAGTTGGCTCATCTTTTTGTGCTTCACTTGCATGGAGATCACTCTATCTTGGCTGGGGTCGCCTTCACACTGACACCTGAAACTGTCTCATTAGCAACCGGCATATCGAAGGTTGGAAAATAGTGGCACAATAAATATAAGGTTGATCGACAGCATTATGAGCCTTACATTAAGGCTAGTTTCTTGAAGCAGCTCCAAAGAGTCTTTCCATTCCGATATTTGAAAGATGAATATGCTCCACTCATGGAATTGATCATGAAATATTTCAGCTATGAGGGGAGATTCTCTCATTTATATGCCTATCACATCAGGTTTCTCATGCACTTTACCAGGGTACGGATGATGAACATCCCATATTTCATTTGCAGGAACATAGAGAGGATGAACACCTTCATGCAGCACAAAACCCCTCAGCAGCAACTTAACAGTGTTTATCACTTTGCTCTTATTAAGATTTTGGTGGATCATCAGCTGGAATTACAGGGCATTACTTGGGATGACATCATCTCCCATGACCTCTTTAGTACTTCACAGGTATTATCAGAGGTTGAACATGAGATAGGTGGTCCTTCTCATCAGTATGAGCGCCATGAGACCACTATTATGCCAATATTCATCACATATCAGAGAGGCAGTAGACATTTGTTTGCAGCAGCAAAGCGAGTGTTATCTCCACCCGGGGTGGAAGGGGCCTCACTTCCGACATCGACAACACAGGTACAGGACAGGGTCAAGAAGCCCATGCATGATGAGGGGCCATCAGGTGAACAAGAGGCCGATTTCATCCTCATTCATGGTGATGCTACAGATGTGGAGAGTGCCAAATTTAGAAGGACCATCTAGGAGTAGCAAACAAAGATCCAAGACTTGTCACTCAATTTGGAGAGGGAAAAATGGATTATCAGGTATTTGGAGCAGAGGAACAAACAGCTCAAGGACTAGCATGATATCATGGAGCTACAAAACATCCATGGGAATCGCCAAGCTGCCCAACATAGGAGGATTGAGCTCACTCCATTAGAGCAAGAGATTAACAACGACCGAGATTCTTGGCTCGAGCGTATCAACATCCACCTTGAGAGACTTCTAGAGAAGGCTGACAAGGACAAAACCATATTGAGGCAGATGGTTTATCACTACAGGGCACGGAACATGAGTTCAAAGGCTCGGATAAGGAGTTTGAAGGAAAAATTGAGCAAAGCAACAAAAAGGAAAAAGAGGCAAAAGGAGCAAGATCGGCTTTGAATCTTGGCTGAAGCCTTTGTAGCCCAGCATAACACTTCATAGGGGATCTCCTGCCCAAATTTCAAAAAATTTGGGGCAATTTTGTTGACATGACAAATTTTTGGGCACAACACAGGGTTTTTCTCCCTGTGCGCTGCGCCACTGGCGCGACGCTTAGGATTGGGAGCTCCAAATCAAGAATGGTTTGCATTTTTGGATTCATCACGAAAAATCATGAATTTTGGTGCATGGACAAGAAGTTTGGGCATGTTTTGAGTCCCCAGGAGGTCAAAAACACTCAAACAATGGCCTCTCTGCCCCTATTTTGACACAGAGGAAGCAGCCTTGGGAGAATGAAGTTTTGGAGGGGCAAATGAGCACCAAATTCAGCAATTCCACTTGGGTTGGAAAGTAGACAGGCATCGCTTTCCAAAAAGCACACTTAGGTACAATTTGGACTCCAGCATGTACCTCAAAATAGCCTCCAAAGTGGCGCGTTGCATATAGATTTGGGCGTGGTGCATATAGAGAAAAAGGCCAAAATCACTTCCGCTCTGCGACATTTCGATTTGCGACTTTCTCCAAGTGGGCACGCTCATTTACGTTACATTTTTTTCGGCACCTAAGGCAAAATTTAAAGAATATTTTCACTAAAGGTTGGCTTCTATCCAAGTGGCAAAGGAAGGCGAGCAGTCACCCAAGCCATTTGTCATTTTTGTAACGTTGCACCTGTAACTAATGGTTGGCTTTCCATTTCCAGTTTGTAATCATTTGAAAAACTCCCCAACTCTTGGTCATTCTATTTCCCAATGGAATATTCTATTTATTGTATGCAAAACCATTTGCAAAGGGTTGGTTGTAATTTCTGGGAGACTGTGGGAGAGAAACTCTATTCTTCATTGTATATTTTGACAGAGAATTAATGAAAGGCAACGACTCTGGTTCATGAGATTCATGTGGTGTGAGTGTAGCAAATGTGTTCTATTTATGTTTCATATGTATTTCGTTATGTCTCACAATTCATTCATCTTCATTTCCAGTGAAATTTTCTAAGATAAGGTAGAATTCATGTTTATTGCTTTGCTTGTGGGAGTTTCATGTTATGTGTTCTTCTTTTGTTGAAAAGGATTCATGTTTTTATGCCCTTTTCACCCTCCTAAACAATCTTTCCATTCCGCATTGTTTCAAATTTAATTGCTAAACTTTCCGCCTGTCTTGCCTCACGAAGTAATCTGTGCCTTTATGTTAAATTCTTTGCTCATACTGTTCGTTGGTCCCATACATCCCAGAAACTTAGTCATTTATCAAAAATTGCTTCTTGTTCCCATATTTATTTAACTAGCCTAAAATAAATATTTCACAGTAAGTCATCTCAGACCATATTGTTTATCTATTCGCTGAGCTTTGACTTGGAGAGAGCCCTCTCCTGTTCTGGTAGGGCTGGCTACCAGACTGAGCATGGTTTGTGGTTACCCTGAATTTTTCCTTCCTTCAACCTAAGGCTGATTTAGGCTCTAACACAAGTCTCTGAATTGTTATTCTTTGATCTTTTACTACATCCTGCAGTTGCTCCCTTGCTCTGGTCACTATCTCCAGCTAATCTTTTAATCTGGTAACTTCTTCTGTTTCTACGTCTTTATTTTCATATGCCATGAGAAGTTTAATTTCTTGATTATCTTCATCACTATTAGACAAGACATCACTATTATCGTGAGTATAATAAATTCTATTACTTTCTTCAGACATCTTTCCTTTGTTATGAGGACATCTAGTAGCGTAATGACCAACTCTACCACAAGAAAAACATTTGAAAGGTAGCTTACCTTTGAACCTTCCAGATCCCCATTGAAGATTCTTGAAAAAATTTACGTCATATTATTCTTCTGACATGTATCCTGATTCACTGAGTTTTTCTTTTCCCTTTGCTGATACTTTAAATGTAGCTTCTCTCATATCTGATGGTCCTCCTTTTCTCATTTCAAAAGCAGTTAAGATTCTGTGAAGCTGCGTCATAGTGATATTCTGCAGATCCTCCTTTTCTTCTATGGCAGACACTTTGGATTCAAATTTAGCAGACAAAGATCTCAAAAACTTCTCAAATAAGACAACTTCCTTAATTTCTTCACCCAGATTCTTCATACAATTGACAATCTCATCTATACGTAGGAAGTAATTAGCTATGCTTTCATTACTATGCATCTTAAGAGTTTCATACTGTATTATGAGAGTTTTAAACTTAGCACGTTTTACCTGATCATCTCCTTCGTAGCTTAAAATGATTTTTTCCCATATTTCTTTAGTTGATTTGAACTACATGACTTTGACAAACTTTGATTTTGACAAACTTCCCAATAAGATAGTAACAACTTTGGCATTGAGTTCATATTGCTTTCTACCTGCCGTATTTGTAGGAATTGCTGACGGATATGCATATCCTCGTTCCATGATTCCCCAAATATTTGTTCCAAGTGATTGTAGATAGGTTGTGGTTCTTATCTTCCAGTACATAAAATTGTTCCCATCGAAGATTGGTGGTCTGATGGATCCCTCTTTTTCTTGATTACTCATCCTGATGGATCTTCCTTCAAGCAATCAATCTTCTTCCAAAGGACCTGCTCTGATACCAATTGTTGGCAAATGATACTGGGGGGGGTGAATTAGTATTAGCAAAACAATAACCTTTTCATTTCCATTATCAGATTCATATACGCTACTTCAGTCAAGGCAACCTATGTGGATATGCAACTATGTTTAATGCAACTAGCGTATATCCAACAATCTTATGATTCAGTTAGTTGATCTTTAATGAGTGCATTAGAACATTATTTAACCATATAAACATTAAAAAGGTGCAGTAAAATAGAACAGATCATCACACATAAGAAGCACACATGAACACCATGATATAAGGAGGAAACCCAATGTGGGTGAAACCACTTGCTACAATCATCTCTATCTTTCTTTAATAAGAAACTTCCTTTTACAAATTTTGTATTGGTGCAATCTTATACCAGTATGAAGACTTCTACCTGCAGAAGGCTATAACCTTCTCTTGTTCTCCAGCTTTTGCTGGAAGGGAGCTACAACCCTCTAGCTCTTGTAGTAGCCAATGTACTAGTACGTAGGTGCTGACCTACAAAAGGCTACAACCTTCTGTTTTCCTTCAGGGACAACGTTTCATAAATTTTCAGACTAGATCCATCAATACAAAAAAATCACTACTGCAATACAACCATCAACTATATCTGCATCATCAATATCTGAATCACCCAACAACTGGATCGTTGAAACCCTGTCATCAAAACATAGTCACCAGAACACAGAGTAGAACCCAGAACTCTACAACAACCACTAGAACCAACAACAACCTCAAACATAAAATATCATAACGTATACACTACTTGGTTGTGTCGAAACGGTGTGTATACACTCTTTCACCAAAGGGAACCCACGTATAGATCTGAAAATAATTACTTATACCTTTGTTGCAATTTTCAACTTCAGATATACCCAGAACATAAGATATAAAGGATAAGACATGCATCAGTGTTCAGATATAGTCATGATCATGAATACTAAAATGCATTAATCCCTATAGTAGAATTGAAAACTCCACTAGGGACTATACTTAGTTCCTAGTTTTTACCTCCCAAGTTCCCAGATCTCTCTCTCTTTCTAGGCCATCCTATTCTTCTTGGTTCCCATTTTGACCACTTAGGACACTTCACAACCTTATTTACTATGCTCAACCTTTGATCAAACTCTGAATGACTTTGTTTACAGCCTCTGCTCCTATAGAAAACACTAGTTGTGCAAACCAGTGAGTTATAATGTTGCTCAGGCTTACAAATAGAGTGTTAGTCATGCCATTAACACCCTGTAGACTCTCCTGAAATGTGTTATCCAACCATTATCTTGATAAAAAACCTTCTTTGTAAATTTTTAGGTTGGGAAGCTACTTATAGTCTCTTTCAAGGATCAACAGTTGTGCATTGTACTTGGTTGCCTATTTCCTGATCATTTTTTCTTTTTAGACAAATAACTTAAGTGGATTTGTTTTTTGAAAAGAAAAATGATTTTTTTTTTCTTCTATTTTAGTTGGTTAGATTTTGCATCTATATATTAGATTAATTATTAGAGAGCATTGCATGTCTACAAGTTTTACATGTGTTTGACATTGGATGCATGGTGTTGAATTGATGTATAAATGATTCTCTCCTTGTGGAAATAACTTGCTCATCAATTTGAAATTACAAAGCATATTTTCTGAATGGTTTGTGTTAGAGTTTCACAAAACTCCATACGTTAAGACCCCTTTTGAAGACATTAATAAAGTACATTTAAAATCAATCTCGTAATAAAAAAGAAATCAGTAACTATTTTTAAGCATACATACACATTGGACTAGGCTAGGATCTCGGGATAGTTAGTGGTGAGTTAACTGCCCAAAATTGTAAAACTAAGACTAGTGTCGTCAGAGAGAGTAAAATCATGCCACACTCATATTATCCATGACCCCTGCAGTCAAAGTAGAGTTAAATGAGAGACAACATTGGAATGTGAGAGAAGGTAGCTTGCCTTCGATTGCATCTCCATTGGGTATTATGTGTATCATGGATCCCTTTGGGGATATCGGAGTTGAGTCAGGGACTGAGGTATCCTGCCCATACAGGTGTAATGTCTATGACCATGTCCCCCCCAATAGTGTCTATGATTTCAGATAACCATAATGGCCAGACTTTTTTAGGGACAGACATAAGGTTACTGGGGTGAGCTTCCCTGGTAGCTAAATAGACGAACCTACTTTGTCTTTATTTTTTGGGAGGGTGCTCATCTTCATGAGAGTACTTGGTCCCTTAATCTAAGTTTTGAGCGAGGCTCAAGAGTAATCATAACCATACATTTGGCCAACTCTCTCTTTTAGCCATTGTGATACTAGGTTTCATCTCCAGCAAACAGTGGTTATCAGACAGACTCATATCTCGTGACTGCTTGCTGATTGAGTTTTAGAGTATTTTTTATTTTTTAGGTGTTTTTTTAATCACTGAGACTATAATAACATATCACTATAAAAAAATTTTATAAAATATATCGGTCATTGTGGCTACATACAACCCTTGTCTTTCATCTAGGCAATAGCAAGGTCTTCCTCTGTTGACTTTGGAGGATCAACTGAGCCTTGTTCACCCTGATTCTCCCTCTTTAGGAAATCAGTTTCTTGTGTCTAACACTGAATCACATAACACCTCCCAAGACCCTATACTACCTAAGGATTTTTTCATTAAAGGAGTTGTACGTCCTTATAATCCTCCCCTCACCGATCCTCTGGGACCAATGTTGATTCAGGTATCTCCTGTACCTACCATGTCTTCAACAATACAAACATCCAATATCCCCCTAGAGACTAATGGGTCATGGTATTTTGTGGAAAAATTTTGTCCACCATCACTTCCCCCGCCAATAGTCAGTAACACACAACTAATTGGCTACCCTGTTATCCAAACTATGCCAAGTCCGAGAAACCTAGTTACACCTACTATAAGTAGAACCCAGTACATGTCAGTTTCTACCCCTTGTTTTTCTGCTCTTGGACCTTCAGCTATCGCTCCAAATAGCGTTGCTATCATGATTCTCTTTAGTAATCATTCTGATTGGAATCCTCTATTAAGTTCAAACCCCTAGGCTCAAATTCCAGGGGGAATGTTCCCAACATGAACATGCTGGTCGAGGCCATCACTATTCCCCCCCTCGCCTATAGGACAAGATAAACTATCATTGATAGATTTACCTCCACCAAGTGGACACTATTCTAGTGTCAGTCATGTACCTATGGAAAATTATATGGGAAGAGGAAACCCTCAACCAGGTCCTACTCCGTCTATCTGGGCACCCCCTCCTCAACCTTAATTGAGTCAAGGGGGAACTTTTTGTCCTAGGGGAAACCAATATTTTTCCCCCTAGCCTAATTTCCCTTATGGAAAGAAATCATATATGACTGTTCCACCACATCAAAGAGTCTATTATATAGTAAATCCTATGTATCATGTTGGTAATAATATTATGGGTGGACCCCAAGGTCCTTCAAGTCATTCTTCATCACCCTGGTCATAATTGGGGGTAGAAAACACTTTTTCTTTTTTGGAAACACTCGATATCCCTGATATGTATAACCTAATTAATGACCCCATCTACCATAACTTACATTGAATCCCAATCCCACACAAAATACCTACTGAAATCCTGAAGTTTGAAGGGAAACAGGGGGATGATCTGGGTACACATGTCACCACCTACCATCTATAGTGTGTATCAAAATCCATGGTGAATGATAGTATCTGGCACTGGCTCTTCCCTTGCATCCTTACTGGAAATGCTGAAAAGTGGTACATTGAGTTACGATGTGTGTTAGTTAATACCTTTAGGGCCCTGGAAATGGAATTTTTAAAGCACTTTCATTTTCCCATCCGTTACGAAACCGGGATGAAATTTCTTACTACCTTGTGCCAAGAAACCTCCACCTGCATCTTTGATCACATTCAAGAATGGAGGCATAGGTGGAGGCTCGTCAAGACCCCCATTCTGAATTACTTATTAGCATATTGGTTCTACGAATCTCTTCTTCCCCAAATTTCCAAGGACATTGTATTAGGTGGTGCGGTCGCTGAAGATCAATCCATTAATCATTCTCAACACTTAGATTTGATTTATTCGTAGCCTGACACACTATATAACATAATCCAAAATGCCCCCTAAACTTTCAATGCTCCCTCTACTCAACAACCTAGTGCGCACGCTAATGATCTCCTTGGCACTACCTCTAGGGATTTTGTAAAACAACTTAGCGGGCATGTTGCCTAGTTGTCTATTGATACCACTACATCTACCCAATCGACTACTCTTCCAACTGCGGCAATCAAATATGTGTAGTCTACACAAAAACCCAACGGCAAGAACAGGAAGAATAAGAAAAATACCTCTCCTTTTGAAGAGCAGACCTCTATGCAATCCAACCCCAAACAGAAAGCTACTACCAAATTTGACAGTGGAAAGGACAAAATTTTCAAGTTCCCTTACAAAATCTAGGTGAAACACAATATGACACACCGATGTCTATGTCTCCAAGAATGAATTGATCTTCTTTCTCAAAAGGACATTAGATGGACCCCTGTGGTCCTACATAAGCCGTTCCCTGCTTAGAATCAACAACATCTTATTTCAAACCTACCTCAACCTCCTTAGGGGGGCAATGGAAATTCAAACCATCCTTCCTCTAGTGAAGGATCATCGACCGTTTACACCTTTGAAACAGTTGATCTTCAAGCGCAAGCCAAAACTTACAGAGCTCCAGCCAATAATGCTTAGGACGCTGCCTCGAGTTCAAACCCATCACCACCTAACGATCTTCACATCAAAAGGCATGTTTCTGATCTTGTTATAACCACCCCCCCTAAAGGGGTACTTTATCGCATGACACATAATAATTCTATGCATGTTTCCTAGAACTACAATATTGTAGAAGATTTGGCACAAGCATCGTCATCTATGTCCGCACTTAAAGTATTGCAAACCTATCCAACACAATGGAAAGATTTTCTTTCGACCATTGGTGGGGTTGACCCTCAGGATTCCATGCTAGCAATATTCGACATGGAGAAATGTAAGCCTCGCCTTTCCCACTTGTTGAGTTCCAAAACTGCCTTTCCCTTAGCTACTTTTCTCATCCTTCCTTCTCTGTTTGTCCATGAAAAAACCATCTTTACCATCAAAAACCGTTATACATTGCCTCAAGGAGTATATTTCAGTGATTTACAGGTTATAATTTTATGTTTACTATTTGAATAAGTTTTTTACTTTTAGCTACGGAACACAGCGACATTCTGCATCTAATCGGCTGTTCTGCAACTACTTTCACACTTTTGTAGGTTTCAGGTGTCAAGAGAGGAGGAATACATGGGTAGCTTGGAAAACATTAGGGAATGGATCGTATCCTATTCACCTGGCCTAGATCGACAAGGAAGACTCCGATCAAAGGGAAGTCAAACATAGAAACCTATGGCAAACAGAACTCTATTTTGCACAGGTTTCTTAGCAACGAGATCTAAAATTGTTTCTTGAGGCCATGAACTTCATCTACCACCTGCTCAAACATAATCCAATAGCCATTACCACAAGATTTATTTTTCCAAGCAACCGAGGATGATAATTCTACATACTTGTCCATCTACATATTTTGTTGTAGCTTAATTATCTCTTTAAAACAGTTGTATAATTTCCCTATATATACCTGTGTGAAGAACGCAAAACAAGTTAAGTTTTTGCTTATGTATTAAGTTCACATTTCCACTCTATAGTTTGAAGAACTCATTCTCTATTGTAATATAAAGACTCTATTTCATGGATACCTGAAGCGTTGTTGGAGTGTTGATTAAGTGCTTAGAGTTCGATACCTTTGCAGAGGGCCCCTGCGTTGGTCAAGGTTACATCTTGTTTCTGTTTTGTTTTTCATAGTTAGTTGTAAATTCACTGTGTTTTTCCATGATGTTTATAACCATTTTCTAACTCTGCTCATAATGCAGCTTGTGTTCATAGAATAGCTCTTTTGTTTCATTACTTTCTAGTTTATTAGTAGTAGATTGAAGTTGATGTCAGTAGCATAGAGTAATTTCGATTTGATGGTCATTAGTCTAGTTTCTTTCATCTGTTGTTCATTAGTCTTTAGATTTTTGAATGCCATTTTGATGTTATTTTAATAACTCATGTTGTAAGTGAATATTTCTGAAAGCACTTTCAAATGATGGTTCATCTTAAAAACTAAGTGGTGAAGTATTTCATTTATGAATGGGTCTTTCTTTGCATTTTTGTGTTTACTTTTTCTTAGAACAATGAAGTATGGAGTCCCTCAAAATGCTACCACAAGGAGGTAGTTCTCCCAAAATTGTATAGTAGAGCGATATAGCACTTCATTTAGTTGTTATAGTAGATTAATTGCAATTTCACTTTCAGTCTTAGTCTTTCATTTAATTTTATTGTAATTACATTGTCAGTTTTAGAACAATGAATGAATTGATCTTCTTTCTCAAAAGGACATTAGATGGACCCCTGTGGTCCTACATAAACCGTTCCCTGCTTAGCATCAACAACATCTTATTTCAAACCTACCTCAACCTCCTTAGGGGGGCAATGGAAATTCAAACCATCCTTCCTCTAGTGAAGGATCATCGACCGTTTACACCTTTGAAACAGTTGATCTTCAAGCGCAAGCCAAAACTTACAGAGCTCCAGCCACTAATGCTTAGGACGCTACCTCGAGTTCAAACCCATCACCACCTAACGATCTTCACATCAAAAGGCATGTTTCTGATCTTGTTATCCCCCCCCCCTAAAGGGATACTTTATCGCATGACACATAATAATTCTATGCATGTTGCCTAGAACTACAATATTGTAGAAGATTTGGCACAAGCATCGTCATCTATGTCCGCACTTAAAGTATTGCAAACCTATCGAACACAATGGAAAGATTTTCTTTCGACCATTGGTGGGGTTGACCCTCAGGATTCCATGCTAGCAATATTCGACATGGAGAAATGTAAGCCTCGCCTTTCCCACTTGTTGAGTTCCAAAACTGCCTTTCCCTTAGCTACTTTTCTCATCCTTCCTTCTCTGTTTGTCCATGAAAAAACCATCTTTACCATCAAAAACCATTATACATTGCCTCAAGGAGTATATTTCAGTGATTTACAGGTTATAATTTTATGTTTACTATTTGAATAAGTTTTTTACTTATAGCTACGGAACACAACGACATTCTGCATCTAATCGGCTGTTCTGCAACTACTTTCACACTTTTGTAGGTTTCAGGTGTCAAGAGAGGAGGACTACATGGGTAGCTTGGAAAACATTAGGGAATGGATCGTATCCTATTCACCTGGCCTAGATTGACAAGGAAGACTCCGATCAAAGGGAAGTCAAACATAGAAACCTATGGCAAACAGAACTCTATTTTGCACAGGTTTCTTAGCAACGGGATCTAAAATTGTTTCTTGAGGCCATGAACTTCATCTACCACCTGCTCAAACATAATCCAATAGCCATTACCACAAGATTTATGTTTCCAAGCAACGGAGGATGATAATTCTGCATACTTGTCCGTCTACATGTTTTGTTGTAGCTTAATTATCTCTTTAAAACAGTTGTATAATTTCCCTATATATACCTGTGTGAAGAATGCAAAACAAGTTAAGTTTTTGCTTATGTATTAAGTTCACATTTCCACTCTATAGTTTGAAGAACTCATTCTCTATTTTAATATAAAGACTCTATTTCATGGATACCTGAAGTGTTGTTGGAGTGTTGATTAAGTGCTTAGAGTTCGATACCTTTGCAGAGGGCCCCTGCGTTGGTCAAGGTTACATCTTGTTTCTGTTTTGTTTTTCATAGTTAGTTGTAAATTCACTGTGTTTTTCCATGATGTTTATAACCATTTTCTAACTCTGCTCATAATGCAGCTTGTGTTCATAGAATAGCTCTTTTGTTTCATTACTTTCTAGTTTATTAGTAGTAGATTGAAGTTGATGTCAGTAGCTTAGAGTAATTTCGATTTGATGGTCATTAGTCTAGTTTCTTTCATCTGTTGTTCATTAGTCTTTAGATTTTTGAATGCCATTTTGATGTTATTTTAATAACTCATGTTGTAAGTGAATATTTCTGAAAGCCCTTTCAATTGATGGTTCATCTTAAAAACTATGTGGTGAAGTATTTCATTTATGAATGTGTCTTTCTTTGCATTTTTATGTTTACTTTTTCTTAGAACAATGAAGTATGGAGTCCCTCAAAATGCTACCACAAGGAGGTAGTTCTCCCAAAATTTTATAGTAGAGCAATATAGCACTTCATTTAGTTGTTATAGTAGATTAATTGCAATTTCACTTTCATTCTTAGTCTTTCATTTAATTTTATTGTAATTACATTCTCAGTTTTAGAACAATGAAGTATTGA